>JAIPMN010001928.1:0-24301 GCA_020650975.1 Apostichopus californicus | reverse complement strand
GAATGTAAACATAGCGTCTCGGAAGTGAGCTGAGTTCCTCGACTGACGTCACACCGCGTTACCGTAAATACAACAATTTTTAGAAAGTTTTTATTACCCTCGAATTTTTGATCGTTTATTCCTCGAGAATGCAAGCTTCGTTTGACACAAATTGGGTATCATTGGAAAGCTACGAGTGTACAGAATACGATGATAAAGACTTTTTTTTTCATTTCATAACCTCTTTAACAAAGAGTGAAATGAAACACTAGGGCCAAACCTTGGTATAAGTGTACACATTTATTATGTGATAGTGCCTTATCAATTTATCTGCAAACTTTCTTGCTTCTACCTATTATATTAATGCTACAATATTTTAAGGGGATCAGATTTTAGCCTAGAGCTGTGAAAATGTTAGACACATACTGTATCTACTACTGTATGCTATAAATGTGAGTCAACAATCTATGTGAAGAAAAGAAGTCTTTGGAGGATAAATGGCAATGTAAATTACTGTTTTTTTTCAACCAGTTATATATAATTTGAGCCCTTAAAAAACTTTGTAGGAAATTTAAGAAACTCAGTCTTCAGTTGTTGCTTTTGCCATATATATGAACCATTTACACACAAATGTTGAACAGAATTTTTTTTTAGCGACTTTCAATGTGGAGAGAACGAACTTATGTGAAGACAATAGAACATTTTCAAAATCAGAGATGCTAGCATTTCATATTAATATGAAACATAAATTGTCCAAACTCATGTAACATTTGTGATGAAATCGATGGTTCAGATATATTACTTGGTGGTCTCAAAACAATACAATGACAGCTTAATCCTACCAGATTTCTTGTCGAAACGGACTGTTATGTTAATGGTTTGCACAAACATTGCTATCTTAACACAGTTAAAATGAACATTACCAGTACTGACTAGTTTAAACCATTTCAACAACATTTAGCAACATACTGAATGCACTTTGTGTTCATTCAGTGAACTGTAAGGATGTTGGTAGACAATGGGTAAGAGACTCTTAGCCAATCAAATCATTAGAACAGCCCTGGACTATTTTTAGCATAAAACTCTCTGTCATAGAAACATTGTTACAGTAGTTTTGTACTGAAACATTGCGACTTGTGGTTGATTGTTATGTTTTTATTTGTTTCCAAGCAATCACCTATTGAATTGAAAAAGAGTTGGAGTGGAAAAAGAAGATATGGTGCTTTTAAGAAGATGAAAAAAGGACATTGAATTAGAGAAAGGATAATTTGTTTGGTCATGTTTTGTATAGGCCTATGTGTTAATATGTGCGTGTGTTTCCCTAGAGAAAGCAGTTTGGAGAATTGTTGCTCCTGTCTAGCATGATCTTGCATTGGGGAGGCAAAATCCAGCATAAATTGTAACACTTGATGCTAAGTGCAGATAGGCAAATTTTAAAAAGGAGATTTATATTAGGGTTGTAACAATTTACTTTCATTTATTGATCATGGGTTTTTGAAAGTTATTCTATTCTACTTCCATTGAATTTTGTTTTTATTGCAGGTGATTTCCAGGTCTTTCAACAGCAACTTGTCTTTCATTGATTATCACCTTGATTCTATTCCCCAAATCCTTGAAAATTTTACCAAACCCTATGAGACATGTATAGTGCAATTATATATTTTTGTAGTTTTATCTACATTTTTCAAGACATTTTGCTGCCTTGAAATTTGTTAAATCCATTAAGTTTAAATGCCTAAAAACCAAATGCCAAACGCCACCATTACAAAATTAACTAGTAAAGTTACTCCCAGTGGCATGGGGAAAAAAGGAAACAAACGTCCAGGCTTCAAGAAGTTGCGAAAGAGAAGAACATCATTTGGGAGGAGCACATTGATGCATTATGAAGAGGTAAGTTTCTTTGTATCTCTCAGCTTTTAAAACATTTGAGTTGGCATGATCTCAAATGTTGCAAGTTTGTTCAACTCATAGATGACTACAGTAGGTGCTCCCATATGCTGAGCTTTAAAGGGAGTGAACACTCGCGCAAAAAGAAACGTCTCTTGCCGGTAATCTGACCTTATTTCGAATGAGGTGTAACAGAAGTGTTAGACACCACAATCGATCCCAGAAAATACACACACAGCTTGCTACCGTTGGTAATTAGACACTCTTTGTACAGTCAATACATACAGCTACGGTCAATACCCACAACACAGTGTACATAGCAGCGTGGATATCTCAGGTCTAGATAAAAGATAACAAGGTATCACGTTTCATTACTGTCTGCATTTTGTAGCGACAAGAAGAAAATTTCATTTGCAAGCAACGGAAAGTTAACTTTTTCAGAGCGCGGCACGCGGTTTGGGGCGAGTCAAGGATGGGTTAATAGAATGATATGATTCGGAAATTATGGTTTGTAGTTGACTGAGGAAGTATGCATGAGTAACACTATATTTACTTTATTCTATTCCTTACCTGTCTCCTCACTACCATACAATACTACTCTTATTTCAATGTGCCTCTAGGAGAGTAATGTGGGTACATTTCTAGCACTGTACATTGTGTACCCTCCAGAGATTGGTCACTTCCCTGTCACCCAAATGCTTTGCCTCTCTATGCCCTGAAATGCCTGTACATGAGTTTAGTATACATGGATTCATTATCATAATGTGTCTGCCTTCTTTTGGATCTTCTCAAGCCAGGTTGTCATTAAGTTTTGAAAGTGACTATAATGTCACTTGAGTTTAAACACTTACACAACCTACTTTGTTTCCTTGGTTAATTGTTAAAGTATTAATGAGGCATCCCGTGAAACGCTACGCAGAACACAGATTTATGTAGTCTCTTCATGGCAATAAAAAGTGTGGATTACAAATTTTTGTGAATGAGAGAAATTGCATAATAAATCCGAGCAACAAACGACAAAAGGCATTTTAAATTTGTGGATCCATCCAAGACATCACAGGTTACTCTGCAATGCTTGCTTTGGAGTACAATTCTAGATGGCAATATTTAGTGGAACTAGCTCACACATAGCAATTCATCGACAGAGTAGGAAATTGTGTCTTTGTTTACCTGCAGACCGCAGTAGGTATTATTTCGCTAACTTCTCTCCACCTGCCCCTCCTTGCCTAGATCCCACTCCCACCTTTATGCTGTAGCAGCTGTACTGATACTTCTCTGTTGAGAACATCTGACTGTGTTGTTTCTTCTGAGATGCTATCTTGAATATTAAGTCATCGTATTGTCACTTTCATCTGAATATAAATTGGTATAGTTTGTCCTCAAGACTTAGAATAATTTCAATTCCTGTCTTAGACATTGGAGGTCCCTCTAATGGACCTGGAGGTCCCTCTAATGGACCTGCAGATTCCTCTAATGGACCTGGAGGTTCCTCTAATGGACCTGGTGGTCCCTCTAATGGATATGTTTTCTCATAGAACTTGTACTTTACAGTAGAATGTGATTCTAAGGCTAGTTGTCAATTCTTACTATTTCCTAAAGTTTCAGGAATATTAAAATTTCTATGGTGCCATAAATTTCTAAAGTGATAGCCAAGAGGAAATTTCATTTGAAGACTGATGAATGAGAAACAGATTCTAAGCATCATCCATGGTGAAATTTACAAGCTGTAATGAGGGCCTACAAATCTTTCTTGAGATTGATATAGTTAAAATTGTTAAAGATTTCAACATACTGTAAGTGAAACTTTGCTTTAAGGGAAACTTTGTTTTAACCTGGGATTAGATCTATAGGGTTCCAAAATCAATTTATATACTGATGAATGCAGTGTTTTCACATTTAGATATATACCAATTTTCAAATAGGAAATTGGCTTTAAAATTTTAAAGAAAGACATCATAACATGTCTATGTTCATCTTTGTTCCGAGCCTTCAGAATTATTCATCCTACTTTGTCCTATCTTTTACAAAGACAAATTGACAAAACTTTTGAATTGGCATAAAATTTTACAAGTTTGCTTCTATTAGGATCAGCCAGTTTATTATGTCCCTGTAGATCCAGGATAACACTACTAACTTACTAAGTACTGTAGTTGTTTAAGTTTGAAGGTGCCTGCAACTTTCACAAACTTGTATGCTATAGTAGATCTGTGATGTGCAGCTCCACCAGTGTCTGTAATTGAGGTTTTAGCAGTTCAGTACGTATTCCCTTAAATGTGCTGCATTTATTGATGATGTTCTTGCCAATTCACACGTCTTGTCAGTAAAGATTCAGGCATACCATCAGCTTTTCATTATTTGTGACAAACTTACACACCTTTATTTGGAATGCACAGTGGCTGGTGTGAAAATTGTCATCACAGAGTTGCTATTTCATTGACCATGTACAGTAGCACCAGAAAACAACAGCAGTGGAGTATAAACAGCTAACATGTGTAGTGATTACTCCTGTACGAGACTGTTTGTCATCATAGTCATCATCAACTTGTTTTGTTGAGTTTGATATATTAATAAAGTAAATAAGAGGCATAATTCATTGCAAAAGGGTTTGCTAAACAAAGTTCTGTGGAACAGTGGAACCTATGCCACATAATATTCAACTAACTGTGTTTATCTCCTAGATATTTGTATGGAATAAATCATGTCATTGTTTAAGCCTAGAGGACAAATAGGTCTGTGATGACACCATTGTGTTTGAAGTTTGCTATGTGTACATGGATTGCAAACTTGGAAATTGAAAGGAGAGGAAAAGCCATTCCAATGAAGTTTTATGCTTAAGTTAAATGATAAATATTGAACAGTTTGTCATATCCAAGCAATGTTTACATTTTAAGTGGACTGAAGAACGCTGTTGTCAGTTTTCAGCCATTCCAATTGAGGCGCTGCATTATATACATACATATATCCCAAAGGTACTGATCATAACTTACTATACCCATGGAACAGTGAGCACTATTAAAATGACATACTACTTTCCAGAGATTGTTAAGGTAAATTTTACATAAATATGTAGTTCACTAATTAATGCTTTTTACCTCTTTTCTTACGATAATATCTACTTTTATTGAAATGGGAAATTGTTACCCTCAAGCAATGTTTTAAATTATACCTTATGTATGTGAAAAAAATATTCCTAAATATTGTTATCATTTTGGGGGATGAACAAGCCATGTATCTCTTTGTGTTTATGTTGTATGAATGAACAAGTTTAGGGAAGACTTATCATCTTATATCCTATAAATTACAGCCTTTTTCGAGTTGATTTTGGGTACATTTTTTCGATGCTATTCAATAGTCCCTTAAAACAAGGTACTGTAGTGTACTGTAGGCCCTCGCAGATTCACTAGTCAAGTCAACTTTCATTTCAAAATCATGACATTCCAATGTAAATGCTTTTTACATGTATCCATATGCAATTGAGTATGTACTCAAATATTGCTCTCTGGGAATTCAAAGGTTGAGGATCAAGTCAAATTCAGTTAGTTCAAATTTTATATATTGGGGTAAAATCTAGAACATTAGTGCCTGTAACAGCAATTGCAGCCCAAATACAATACAATGCTGCTTTAAGCACCATGAGTCAGAAATGATTGTTACGCTATCTACTACTTATCCTTCAGATCTTTCTTGCGTTTGTGTATATTAGCAACTTTGATAAAGATAGGGCTCTGTATACAGTAGCTGCCTAGTCTATCACACACAGTATACGGTACAGTATTGTACCCTCATAATTCACAAATAAGCTGGTTTAGGTTTGGCTTTAAAGTTGTGTATTACACCATTGGAATTGCAAAACTTTGGAAAAGTAGTCTGGTTATAGATTTGTTTGTATTTTCAACTCTTGTTGAGTTGCATTCAGAGGCTATGTAGGTGTCGTACCGCGATTAACCTTAAGCTATTGTAGAAGAGGCCAAAGTTTAGCATAGATGCTCCTCAACCCATCTGCTAGCTGTTCTCATTCACTGTGGAATGGTCTTGTCTCACCCAGGATTTTCAAAAATGCCTTAAATCACATTTTCAATCCTTCAGATTTGTAGATAATCAGTAGTTTATTTTCATCCTCTTCAACATCCAAGCCTAAAAAGGGATGATTATGACGACTCAGAAATTGACGACTCAGAAAGAGTCACCTTCATTCTTTTCTTACCCTTGGATGTTGAACAGGCATTTGGCTTGCCATAGACAACATACACTACTCTAATTGTGGTATGGTACAGTAGCTAGTATTGTAATGTGAACTTTGAGTTTGTTTCATTTTCATGTGTGTTAATCATCTATTTAATTTAATGTGTGTGATATCAACAGTTGACTTAAAGCTCTTTTCAACTATGATGGTTCACACACAGTAAACAACAACTGTCAACATCTTTACAGTACACATGTGTTATTTATAGAAGTACTATAGTGACTAGTGGTAAACCTACTGTACTATATATACCTATAGTACAGGAGTAGACATCTTCAGATCCTTCTCTGCTGTTTAGGGCCTACAGTTACTGTAGGTCAAAGGTCATCATGAGGTACAACAACAGGTCAGGGGTATCTCATGAGCTGATGATAGAAGAAGAAACTCCATTGAGAATTTTGGAGATCATTGCTCATAAGGTATTTAGTAATTGCACGATTGCATTTAAGTTTCTAAGTTTAAGTTTCTGCTACAGGTATGTATTACTGCCATACTTCTACTCTATGTATGCTAACTATATTACAGATCTAGTGCATTGCTTCTCGTAGATTATTACAACGAGACAAATAGAGAAGAAAAAGATGCTCACAAATTTTTTATTTAATATTGCAAAAAGTCTACAGTATATTTACGGTTAAGTGTATAGAAATGGAGTAGGCCTAACTTTCAATCGTAGGAGGATCATCTTTGGCAGCAGACTGTAAAACCGAAGCACGCAGAGAAAACAAGTTAAATAGTACTGTAAGCAGATGGGACGTTACAATGGTGATATTGAAGATACTGGATATAATACATTGACCGCTGGTTGTTATGTTATAGAGCACTCTGGGTGATTACAATAGATGTAAATAAGATATAATAAGGTTTGTGTTTATACTCCACAATTGATATACAGTACGGTAACAATTTGACCCAAAACTTATAATTTCTAAAACAATATTCCTGTGATGTTATCAAAGGCACATTAGATGACATCTAATTATAAATATGAATTATATATATATATCAATGTTATGGCTGGAGGAATCCATATAGATTTGTACTGAATAATAGATTTCTATAAACATTGACTGAGAACCAGAACTATGAAATTCATCTAGCTTTTACCACCATATTAATTAGCTCTATTGATCCAGATTAATATAGAGTTTATGTAATTGGACAGTAAATCGTATAGTTTCTTACTGTACACATCTGACACATGTGCAGCTCTTACTCAATACCTAGACATCTATTGTAAACTACCTTGACTGCAGGTAGCAACCTTTCATTCTGTGCTCCTGTCACGTAAAGCTATCTACTGCCCTCACATCTGCAAAAGTATCTATTTTCTAGTACAGTACAGTTCCATCCTATAATGCAAACAAATTCACAATGAACAATATTGAAATTTAGCTGGTTTTAAGTCTTTTTGGCTTACTGAACCATATTTGAAACAGATCAGATGTTATGTACAACATTATGTTGTTTCTCTCTTTTCTTTTTGAATGCACTTTTAACTTTGTTAACTTCTGAGAATTTCAAAATAAAATAAAACTGTTAGCAAACTGCTTATCCACTAGAGCCTGTGTAAGAGAATGTGTAAAAGTAAGTTGGCCTGACGTTTCGATCCTAGCAGGATTCCTTAGGTAGCCGTCCTGACCTAGTACGAATCAGCAGAGAGAGGCTGTGGATGCAACGCCTTCACACCATTCAACCTCATGGGCTCAACATTCAGGAAGGACATGACTAACTTTGCTTCTGTCCCCCCTCCTTCTCCCCTTGTTCCCCCACCCCACCCCATCACTTCTCTTCTCATAGCTCTCTTCCACCCTTTTTGCTCCACACCTTTCTGTCTTTGTCCTCCAGTTTATTCCCAACCCCCTTCCCTTAATCCTCTCTTTCTCCCTCCCTTGTTTACTAATCCCCTCACATCTATCTCTTTGTGTTCACCATGCTCATTAACTTGTCTGTATTTTGTGCGTGTTTTTGTCCCTTCTGTTACTGTTACTTGTCATTTAGCCTTTGAAGAAGATCCTGCTAGGATCGAAACGTCAGGCCAACTTACTTTTACACATTCTGAGAATTTCAACAAATATGCATAAATGTAAATGTTATGTATGATGTGTAACTGCAGTACAGCAGCTAGGACTAACCTTTGAGTTCTAAGTTCAACTTTTTTTTCAATATTATGCCGTCCCAAAAATGCCATGTACCTTAAGTTCCTACAAACATTCACATTCAAAATCTAAATCATCAAGAACATAAGGTGCAGTTTATGACAATTCAGCAATATAAAAAGATCACTTTGTGCCGACTATGCAGAGACTGGCATTACGTAGTAATGTGCACTGTGTGTGGATTGAATCAATTGACCTTTAGAGGTAGCTGCTAAATATTCAGATCACATCAGATACGATTGTGATGCTGTGCTTTTTGTATTAATTTATAGAACTTTTAACAAGTATTCCCATGGTAGCAATTTGCTAGGTGTGTGTAACATTGCGTCTGTCCTTTTGTGTGACTTGCATGCACAGAACGTGTACAGAACGTTGCATGGCTGAGTGATGAACCTAGGTTTCTGCAGTCAAAAGAATTCAATATGGAAGTAAAGATGAGTAGGTGTGGTATTATTCTTTTTATTTTATTTCTCTCTTCGTGTGGCTGTGATGATTAAGCAGAATGTCCCCTAAATTTTACTTTCCAAATTGATGGGTTGTTCTTTATTGTTTTCTCCTCCATGTGTATAATAATGTATGCGTATAGGTTCATGCACTTACTCTCCAAGAAACTGAGTTAATACCAGCATACTAATTAATGAATTAATTACTAGTTAATACCAGTTAATACCAAGCATACTCAGTGTAGCTTGTTGTGTGCAAGAAAGTACTAGTAGTTAACTTGCCTTCAATCTGTTTTACAGTACACATTAATTAATTAATTAATTAATTAATTAATTCAGTAAACTTACAGCCTGGAAGAAGTGATCACTCCTACTTTACATTCATCAGCCGAGTTTATAAAGCATTTATAAGGATATAATGATTCCCAAAACTTCATTGAATTACAAGTACAGTACATACACAATGTGTTGGAACCCAAAGTTATGTGTACATGTACTACGTTGTGCTGCAAACAAAACAACTCCTGTAATATTTTGCTGCATATATGTAGATTTAGTGTTATAACTAACTTAATTATCACATTTCAGATTAAAACCTACATCATTTTATACACAAGTAATGTCCAGTTTATGGTGACCACAATTAAAATTGACCACAGGATCATAAATAACTAGTTCAGTAGTTTGCATTTGAAAGTGGTCATCCCCATTTGACATCCCTTTGCCCCATAAAACAGGAAACAATACAACCAGGGGGAGCAGCAATCATGTGAGCTCAGCGAAGTGTAACTTGTGACCTACTTGGAAATAGGTGACTAGTCAGCCATTTGTGTGCAAAAAAAAGTGATAGTGAATATAGTGTCCAAGAAAGCAACTATAGTTTGTGACTGTCCTGGAAGTGAATACATATGGTGTGTATCAGTTAATCAGAACTTACAGGTTTTCCAATGTAAAGGTGGATCTACCAGAATATCAACTATTAGATTTGTTGACTTAATTCTTTGTCAAATGATGTCTACTTATTCGTCTGATGATTCCGATCCAGAGTCTGAGGGAGATGTCGACGCCATTGTTATAAAGGCTTTCATTGATCATGTAGGTACAACTGGTGTTAACTGTCTGAAATTATCAGGATCCTAATTTTTGAAGTAGTCTGAAAGCTATGTGGACTACACTATTTGTCCAAATGTAAATTACAGTGTATATATATATATATATATATATATATATATCAAGTACTTTAAAAGCTCTGTGTTGTAGGCACTTATAGTAGTAGTACTGTAGGCCAAAATGGTTCAATACTTTATGTGAAAGTAGATTTGGTAGTCAGGGACAGGAAAATGGAGGAGGTGTGACTCAGAGGTAGTTCAAATGGACTGGCATTTAGATTGGACTGTGCTTCTTCCCCTAGATCATCAAATACAAAATTTAGATGAGAAAATGGTACATCCTGAGGCATATTTAGGCTACATATTACTCTGAAATGAGCCTTTGGGGATACGAATGTGCACCAGTGGCGGAGCATCCATACAGTCAGAGGGGGCGGATGCCCCCCTTTACGGACTCAAATGGACTGCTGGCACCCTTTTCAGCTTTTTACCACTTTTAACTTATTTGCGATTATTGACTTTTTTATTGCGCTCTCATCTACCTAAGTGACATTTGTCACATTTTTTTGGCGATGATACCTATTTATTCTTCGGAGAGGGTCATTTCCGGCGATCTAGGGAGTATCTTTACTCAAAAATGTTGGTACGCTCCGCGCCAACTCGTGGTGGCGCTCCGCTTAGGTAGTGTCGGAAGCGCCCCTACAGACCATTACTCGCCCCCCTTGACAAATACCCCTAGCTCCGCCACTGATGTGCACACCCACTTCCCTCTCTGGATCTGCCCTTGTAGTTTTTGTGTGTAATGGAACTCAAGTTACTAAAGAGTTCAGTTATATCACGGAGGTCTGTTTTACCTCCATGGTTATATTCATAAAGGGATGATGTGCTATATAGTTTATCATCAGCTTTACATCTAATTCTTAGAATGATCCATTTCAAATGAATGAAATCTTACTAAAAGTTAATTTATTCTACTAATAAATATATTGTAATGGAACTGGATCACTGAACTTTACAGTAACTTTGCAAATATCCATTAAGTTGTGACTATTGTTAGGAAATGCATTCATGTAGATAATACTGAGCTATTTTGTGTGAAAAAGTCAGGTGAATAGTCGAAAAGTATTCACTTGTTGCTATCTTTCCAAGTGAATGCATAGTGTGGTGTGATCAGTTAAACAGAACTTACAGTATTTGTGAGGTTATGGTGGACCTAACAGAACATCAACTATTGGATTTGTTGACTTAATTCTCTGTCAAAAGGTGGCTAGATCTACTTATTTGGTTGATGAATCCAATTCAGAGGAGGGTTATCATATGGACACCATTTTTATAAAGTCTATCATTGATAATGTAAGTACATAGTATTAATTGTCTGAAATTATCAGGGTTCTAATTTTTGAAATAGTCTTAAAGCTATGTTAGTCAGTTGAAATTTACATGGCAACAGTGAATAATCTCACAGCAGAGACCACTGGACCTAGCTGGCTTCTGATTTTGTGTGGGGGAACAAAATGACCCACACAGTTTATTTTCTTCAAGTTGCCTTTTAACATTTAGTTGCCAGTAAATTTACAGGTTTTTACCAAGAAAACATTTATCATCAAGGAAAATAGGTGCATACCATTTACAGTAAGTTATATAGTCATTTTAATGAAGGAAAATTTTTAAGCTTTGTCCATTCATTTTCCATTCCTATAAGAACTGTATCCTTTCAAGTATAAATATATGTCTTGTGTGTCAGTTTGTATGGCATTTTACTGTGCATAGAAAGAATTACATTTGTCTTAATTGATATTGTTATGATATTAAGTGTATCGTTAGGCCTAGCAGCCTACAGTATCCAATTAAATATGACAGCCAATTAGGGTACAGCTCTTCTTCAAAAATTGTAGTTGACATTCAGGATGTTAATAATAATAATAATAATGAGACTTATATAGCGCCAAATCAGTAGACAAAAGTCACTGCTCAAGGCGCTTTACAAAGAAAGCAGATTAATTTACAAAAGAACAAGTGAAAAAATAGGTCTTAAGTAAACTTTTGAAAGCAGAAAGTTTAGAGCATGTTCGAAAATGATCTGGTAACTTGTTCCATAGATAAGAGCCAGAGTATTCAAAGCTTCTGTAACCATAGGTCTTCAAGCGTGGTTTAGGAACAGTTAGATACAGTTTGTTGGAGGAAAGAAGTGTGCGAGTTGGAACCCTGGTTAATATGTTAATTACAGAAACCACTATAGGTTGATATACAGTTCAAGGACAGTGTTAATTTTAATTAAAACTTTATCCACCATTATTACTGTCCATGGATATTCATGTATAAGTTGGATGTCAGCATTACTGCAACTTCATATTTATAGTTAAAGAGTTTCATATGAATAAAAGATATTTCAACAAGAAATTAGAAAGTATATATGTCGCTAAAATTGGAGAATCCCAAAAGACATGTTTTTGTAAAAAAAAATCTGGACAGCAATATGCATTAAATTGAAATTAGTGCTCTTATAGTTTATAACAACTAACCTTTCACACACTTACAGTATATAGCTCCTTTTGGTGTGCTGATTTATGGATGGGAGTCAGTTATGGCGGTGAGTTTCTGACCAGCGGTTTAAAAAAAAAACTGGACACTGCAGTGAGTCAATCTTGATAACCATCAAAATCATACCCAATTAGTGGAAATTCTGACTTGTTTTGAAAGTCCATGTGCACTACTATGGTAATCAGTATCAGAACATCCTTTAAGTTCAGGTTATACCATGCGTGTTCAAATCTACAGTTAAGGTCAAAGGTGAATATATAGTATTAATTACTCACATAATTGGCAAGGAATCACTATGCCAGTTGTCTTTCTACATTTCATACACAGAGCACACTATCAGTAATATCATAATTTTCAAATGAAACATTCATAACATACTGTACAAAATCTAGAGGGCCCGGGCCACCAATTTACATGTTTCCTACTTCAAGCATGCATTATGCATTTTCATCATAAACACGGATCTAACCGGTTCCTTAACTCTACGATCACTTTAGGTTTTTTTTGAGCATTTACTTTCCTGTTTTCATCCTCTTGTTGACTTGTATACATTCTTCAAATGTGTTAAATTTGAAATGTTTGCAAATGTCAGTGTTCTCTGTACTTGAGACTTTCATGACAATGATGTAATGTACAGTATGCTAGTGTATGGAACATACAGTACTGTATATATATTTAAATGTTGGTCAAGATAGAACATATGAGAGAATTCAAGAATTAAAGTAAGCAGGTATTTTATTGAACTCTAATGTACAAGAGCAAGTGAACTGTAACTGATGTAGAAAGTATTACTTAATGTAAGAACAAAGAAACATATGAGTACATGACTTGAGATAAATCATTTGTAAAACAGAACAACAGACTACAAAGGCATCGGGTCCTTTAGCAAAGACATTGTGTTCAATCTACTACAAATTCCACTTTCTTTTTTTTTTTGTAATCATGTTTTTCATAAGCTGATGTATTAATTATTCATCTATGTGTTCTACTATATGTGTTCTACTATAAACTAATAACTATAGTTTCACTTCATGTGCAATTTAAAATTTGCTCTTTAGCTCCAATTAAAGATTTGTTTGTTTAAATTTCTAAGATGACCTTCATAATGGTCCTAAGCAAAGCTCTCCTCAGTCAGTCTATTGTACAGGTCATTAAAAACCCAATAAAGGCCTGCACACAAGTGAGTCACACATTTGCCTGTGTGAAGACACAGTAGGTAATGTACACAAACACAGCTGATAAATTTGTATTTCTCAATTATATAAAGGTTGGCCGCACTAGTTTCATCAAGATTTCTCTGTTGCACTCATATTAACCGTTGCTTGTACTAGCTAGTATTACTCCTAGCAGGTTAATAATGAGTACACAGGATGGTGATGATGATGCATCACAGAGACTGTATTTAGTATATACATGTATGTTATCTTCAGTTTGAACTCACCGAGTACTAGTACAATATACATTTGGTGGTGTATTTCAAACAGCCGGTAGAGCTCATTCAAAGGAGGATGACACAAGGTCCTGTAGTAAAGTGGATTAAATTCGTAGCCACGCACAGCCAACAATCGCTGAGGCCAGATTTTATTATATAGTACCGGCCATTCAGGTCCGCTAGTCTTTGACTTTCATTCATTCATGGCTGATAAATTCAGGTAATAGAAGGCCTACCGCAGACAAAGGCTTTGAAATTGAATTGAAGACCGAAGCATCGGTATGCAGTAGCCTATATATGTGCAGAGGCAGCTTTTCTTTTGGAATATCGCAGAAAAGTAACTATGTCATCGGATAATAAATTTTCATAATTAGTTTTGTGTCATTCCAGGGAAAGCATTGCTAGAGTTGTGTTGAGATGCATATTTGCCTGGGTGAATGTCACTAATCTGTCACTATTCAGTGAGAGGATAAACCTGTGTTGTTCATAGCCTGTAGTGTTTGGGTGCAGAGAGGTGAGGCAGGCTGAAGGAGACTGACTATTGTTCACATGTCTGCTGTACACCAGCCTGTGTATGGGTAATTTCATGGGTCATGGGGTTAACACAGCCCTGCTCTATTCTGTAACTATACATTATGTTAGTATATATTTGTAAGTACTAGCTGCCTGTTGCCTCCTGCTCTCTAGTCTCTTGCACTGAAGGATTGCCTTACGTGGTATATTCTTGAAAGTACTACATCTTTAGTAAGTGATGATTGTATGGACAAAATCCTTATACCAGGGGATTGTCACTCTTAACTCGGATGCAGACATATTGTGAACAATCGCTATCAACACCAGCTTTAAATTGAGGAAGCTTCTGACCAGCCTGCCACTGGATGTCTCCAGTTCTTGAGAGGTTTTATTGAGTAAATACTGTATTTTGGTGAATTTCAAGATGTCCCGCAGGGTGCGAGTGGGCATCACATCAGATAGTGATGAGGAGTTCAGTCCAATCGAAGCCATTCCAGGAGGGGGAAAGAAAGGGTTTAAACGCGTTGCTTGCACTGCCACACAGATACTGCAACGAATGCTTAGTGAAACTGTAAGTGATAATTTGGTATTGAAACTTGAAAGTGAAAGTAATGCCATTTTATGTTTCCTTAACTTTTAAACTTATATTATTAAAAAAGTTCTCGGCCTAACTTTAGAATCCAGACCTGTCAACCTGTTTGACCCCAAAATAGGGAGAATAACATTTTTCATGGCCAAAAATTAGGGAGAATGAGGGGAAAATAGGGAGGTTGGTAATTTTCAATTGTAATGATATAAATACTCCTAAATAAGTATAGTCTACTTATGCAATACAATGAGAGAATCATCCAATCAGTGTTTCTTGTTGTAGTTTACAGTTTACGCTTTCTACAGGGTTTCTTAAGAAGGCTTCCATTTGAAACAGGGAACAGTGGACTCTGGGTACTGTGACTTCATGGCTAGTATGCTAGATCGAGTCCCATCAAGCTTGAGACTTGACCTACTGTCTGTCTTGTTCTTGCGAACTACACTGAATAGCCTTTCCTGTTCAGCGTTACTGTGGGGAATTACTAAGCATAGGATTGTTGGCTATTTTCAGAAATGTAGCAAGTGATGAAACATTAAAAAAACCGGGAGAATAGAATATGAAACCGGGAGGCCAGGAGATTCTGGTAAAAACCGGGAGTCTCCCGGTAAAACCGGGAGAGTTGACGCGTCTGAGAATCCGTACCATATGAATGGGAAAGCTTACTTCCAATCGGCAGAATAACAACTGTATAATCCGGTTAGGATTAGGAGATAGAAGAACGGGAGGTGGAGATAGGGAGTGATTACATGAATGTGGGAGAGAGATAGTAAGCGGGATATGGATTAACAGAAATAGTCGAATGGTACGGATTCTAAATTAGTACCAAGTTCTCAATATTGGTTTACAGTAGCTGGTCACTTAGTACAGTACAGGACAATTAATGCCCAGCTTTTTGCTTGTTCTGTTGCTATAGAATTGCTACATTATATTATATGCAGCTGGGTTTATGTAATTTCTGTTGAAGCCACAAGATTTCTGTGCTGTTAATTAATTATGCAGAATCCCTACTGTTCATGCAAATTAATCCATTATAGGTACTTTAGGAGGACAAATAATTAAGAAATTAGTTATCTCTGTGGGTGTGGTTGTTCAATTGAGATAATTATGCTTTGTTTACCTGTAAATTGGTGGTTAACTATAATGAGCCAAGTCTCTGGAAGTGCACGATCATCATTGCAGGTTAATTGCACTAAATTGGGACTTTCTTGAGTTTGGTCGGTAAACATAACTTCTCTCTGGACGGTATTACCCAAATAGTAAATTTATACTGCTGAATGGTTTACACTGTGGGACCTAATTAAGGTACCATTCTAGAGATTTCTTCAGCAAAATGTAATTAGTGATATCAAAATAATTATCAGCTTTTCATATCCTGAGGCATCTGGGCACTGGCATACATGTACTGTAGCTTAAAGGCATTGAAGACTTGCCCCAAACCACGTGCCGCGCTCTGAAAAAGTTAACTTTCTGTTGCTTGCAAGTGAAATTTTCTTCTTGTCGCTACAAAATGCAGACAGTAATGAAATGTGATACCTTGTTATATTTTATCTAGACCTGAGATGTCCATCGCTGCTATTTATACTGTGTTGTGGGTATTGACCGTAGCTGTAAGTTCTAAACACATGAAACAGAAAACTTCAAACAATTTTTACTGCCTGCATGTACTCTAAAATGAAAGTTGACTGATATTGGAATGGTCTGTTTGAGTGTGCATTGTGAATTGCAAGGGCCTTTGTGTTATCAAACGTGACTGGAAAACTTCATGAACTGGCATGTAACAGCACTTGTTAAAAGCAGAACTGCAACCTGGGTAAAATATTTTGATGTTGTATAATGTTAATCACTGCAAGTACAATACAGTACATGTATTTTACTAGGTTAGGTTTTCTTTGTAAATTCTGTATCAACATTTCATTTCATTGCAAGATGAAATCCTTAGGATTCCAAGGCTGTATGTATCCATCAAAACATGAAAAGAAAAGAAAAAAGTAACGAAGAAGAAAAAATTTCCATTAAATTTAGGAGTATTCTTATCAACTTTGCAATATATATCAACAGTTGTATGTGGATAGCTGTACCTTGTTTCGGTTTGTAGGTCTATGTACATATTGGAATTTTCTGTTGATGCTTTGTTAGCTGAGTAGAAAATGTAGTAGTGATCACAATTATAATACACTACATAACATTCCATTAACAGAATTAACCAGAACAGGCAAATAAAGAATTCCACTGCGAGAATTCCTCTGCATGTATTGTTCAATTTCAAGATTTACAAATAAAGAACTAATTTTTTTGATAATAGAGGGAATGTACTTTTTCAAGCAAAACTGAGAAAAGGGTGTTTTTGGTTTCAGTTTGTACAGGCTGAAAAATTTTCCATACACTCACACATGATTTAATTAGAAAAGAGTGGAAAACTATACCCACGTATATATACTGTACACTTAGACGCACTCTACATTGCATTGGACAACATGTACGTAGGCCTACGTACAGTACACATTTTCAGTGATTATATTTTATAATTAGTAACTCCCTGTTACAGAGTATGGTAAGCTAAAGTAGAGCAATCAGTGTTTGCATACATGTGGAATATGTTCTATACAGTAATAGTATGTGTTGATTGGGAGCTCAGATAGCTCATTATAATTAGAGCGTTGTGGTCAAGTGGTTAATGCAGTGGACTTGTGATCTAAGGCTTGCAGGTTCGCTTCCTGGCCAGATCATTACGCTGTGTCCTTGGGCAAGGCACTCTATCTCCACTGCCTCTCTCCACACAGGTGTATAAATAGGGACCTGTGAGATAAAACTGTCAGCTGGGCACTGTTTAGCTGCTGCTTTGTGGAGGGATAGTCTCTATCTTTGACAGGTTATCGTTGACCAGGGTAATATTGTTATGCACCTTGAGCACCCATATCGGTGGATATGTCTGCGCTTTATAAATCCTCGGTATCATTATTATTAAAATAATTTAATATTTAATGTCTTCTATTTCTACCGTATGAGGTTATTTCATTATTAACCCAACAAAAGGGTATATTTCTTGCCATGCTAACAGTCCATCAGGCTTCTGAACATACCATACAGTATATTGCAGATTAATTTGGTATACATGTACAGTATGTATTGAGCTAGCGCTCTTAGTTACTAATTATATCATGCAAATTTATGCATGAAATTTGGCAACGAGTGACAATAAAGTAAGTTAAATAGGTTCCTAGCGTACGGATCACTGGCTGCCTTTTCTAAATTTTAAATGAAAAGAGCATTTTGGATTAGCAGCATCCTAATCCATACCGTCCCCCCCAATAGCAGCACCCCAACCCACACACCCCCTCCCCCCTCACATAGCAGCAACCCCTACCCAGGAAAAGGAATTGTCTTAATAAGTAGTTCAATACATCTGTTGGATTACCTGTAAAATCGATTTGGAAGATAAACGGTGTCTAGTTTTAGCTTCACATTTCTAATTTCCCTAGATATGGTCAGATCAGTTTTCAAGTACTGTAATATGATACTTGCACATCCTTGCGGGCCTGGTACGGTACATGCTTAAAGTGTTACCTTTTAATCGAGATCGAGCCTTGAGAGACTTGCTCTTCAGAGTGTTATCTACAGTATCTCAGGATACTTACTTTACAGGAAGTAACAATTAACTCAACTTGCCAGTTTACTGTACAGTACATACATGTGCGTTCTGTTCAGTGCATACATACAGTATATATACTCATCTGACGATGGGTGGAAATGTACCGGCTCATTCAGCATAAGTTGGGTTTTGAGTCATTTGTGAATTATGTGGAGGGAGCTTCCAGTACTATAATCCCAGTTAATTAATTGATTGATAATACCAGAAACTACAGGAAAGATTTCCTGGTCTTTTGCACAAGTTGCTATCAGTATGTTGTGTTGAACTTTCAAGGGACAGGAACTTTTTGTACTGTACACTAAGAACAAAACCTACTCTGCCAGTCATTTTCTTGGAAAGCCACAAATCCTGGATCATATCCTGCTGTATATTGGACACTTGGGCGGTGCCAGGATTCAGGTTCCATGATTGACGGAACAACTACTGTACTTTATGATTCAATTTATTAAATCATACCTCATGTAATACAACTGCCTCACCTGTGTGAAACAGAAAGTTGAGAATGAATGATGTTTGTGACACACAACTTTTTATGACTGTGATCTCTTGATGTACTGCACAGCTGTTATTGTGTATCTAGGCAGAATGTTGTTGGCATCGTTTCATGTTGACCCGATTTTAGTGTAACGGACTCACTTCGGTGATGGTGGAACTTCTTACTGTTTACTGAGGATAGAAGTATATACTTTCAAAGTTAGCCGAAATGGCTGCTGAATTTGATCAAATTGGAAAATCCTTCCTTTTTACGCCTTCCAAAGTGCCACTGAGTAGAGAATCATCTGTTTTTGATAAGAAAAGCATCAATCGAATGATGTCAGAAGAAATTGAAGATGGGGTATAATGTTTCTCATTTACAGTATTTTGAGTTGATGCCCAGCCGTAGAAGGATGGACACAAGCATTGATTATCAGTTGTTTGAGTATAGTTTCCTAAGAAACAGTATGTTGATGATATATCATTTACTGTACTTACAGTACCAGTACACAGTACTTATATAGTTGACTTCTGCTATACATGTATATATACATTCATGTCTTCTGGTTGACCAATAAAGAGCTTTGTCTTGAGTATTAATTTGTGCTAGTCTTACTCTTCCCCCCCCCCCCCCACAAATTCATCTCATAATTTTCTCCTTTTGATTTCAGCAAAGTCCGTCATGGATCAAATCCAACATTCGTATGAGAGAATGTATTCGATTCACAGCCGGTTCTCCACCCAAAGATGCACAGTAAGTACTCAGTTGTTTTGTATATAAATACTCATTCTCTATACAATATAAGGCATCAAAAGTGCACAGGGCCATTCTCGTTTATCTGTGTGACCCAGACTTGGTAAACTTTGTGGTTTACCTCTTTGAAACTCTTTCTAAGAAGGAACAATATTCTCATGGTACTCTAATGTACACTAAGTGACCCTTACAGGCCAAAATAATAAAGTTATGTTGACCTCACTCTCTTAATTTAGTACTTGAGGTCACAAAAAAGGCACTTTCATGTGTGACACAAAATGAAACTGGTTTTTTTTTGATAAGATATCCATGGAATACTTTCATTATTGCTATTATCTTGGTGCCTAACACCACACTAAGTCAATGGAAAAATGGAAAAAAAATCACACTTTGCGTAGCATTTGGATAATAAATTAGGAACCGGGTGGGTACCCGGATACCCGCTGCAAACACTACTTTTAGAACTGTGCGAAGAAATGTTTTGCTGAAAACTAATGTGCATCAAAACTACAAGAGAATTTGTTCTAATGCATATCGGCTAGCTGACATGAAGATCATTAAAAATTGAATCTGTTAAGAAGCATTAAACAATGTACTACACACTCTTAGTTATTGTCAGTGGTATAAAAGCAGTGTATCCCAAGTACCTATGCTCCAGTGTATGTGTGTGTGTGGGTGTGTGTGTATGTGTGTCCGTGGGGGGGGGGGGTGGGTCTATGGTTTGGAACACCCTTGACTTAGGAAACTTAATGTAGTACATTCAAATTTTGTTCTCAAAATGACTCTCTGAACTGCCAATGAAATACAAAGGAGCTATCCTATTAAGTAAAGTTTAGTTACATAGAGATATCATTTCATTTCAACTGCTACTGGATGACCTTAGCAGCCATGCACCCACCTGTAAACAGCTTATGTATTCTAGACATATGATATGCTGTATACTTACTGTACATGGCATTAAAATAGTACTGTTAAAAGTTGTTCAAGGGTATTGTTACCAGATCTTTATCTGATAAAACTATCCAATTTTGAAGTTTGGCATAATTATAATGCTTTTTTTGTAGGCTTGATTTTTAATGCTATTCAGTTGGTAATTGGATTTTCTTTGCAGGAAATCTTCATGAATAAGGAATTTTTAAAACTTTGCATTTTAAGAGACATGACTGTGGTCTTTTCAATGTTAGAGTCTGTTCTTACTGTATATGAGACTACATATAGTACTGCTAACACTGTACATGTGGACAGCTATTTTCACTTTCCCGTGAGGGTTGTCTCTAACTGGATTTTCTTCAAGGTCTGAAGACATCGGAAAACTCAAGATGAAGAAGAAATAAAGCAAAATGAAGCACTTGAAATTCTGTCAATCAAAAATTTGTAATTGTAAAGGATTAGGGAGTCCTTAATTTGTATCCATAAGTATTTACTTCGCTCCTCGCTTACCTGCCTCCACACAACCTCAGCACACTCGTTCTACCATGTCTAGACTGAACTGGTAACCTTTTAACACTGTGCGCCCTCTATGACCAGGTCCCTCTGGTCAATGCCCTCCCTTCTCATTCTACCACCCAAAGTGCTTATACGTTCGTTTTGAGCTCGGATTTTCTATCGTTTTCAATTCGTTCGGAAATGGACTTGGTGTTTGGAAGTAGGAATTACTATCGGAAGTTTTAGTGTGTTCTCATTCCTCTTTTCGCGTTCGTTGGCCTTAGGTATTTTTTGTTAAGCTTTTTGGCCACGTGTTAGAACTCTCCTTGTAAGCCGCTTGCTTCTAGCTTACTGGAAGCACGTTGTTAGGTTGCTACTTTCGTAATGGTTAGGAGCTGCTTTTGTTAGCTTTACCATTCCTTGTCATTCATATTTTCCTTAATTCGGGAATTCAGAGATGTCTTCCGGGAGCCAACTTAAATGTGTAAACTGCTTGTTATTTCGTCCGGGGGAGATCGTTGGACGAACAGGATTTTTGCCAAAAATGTTGTACATGTACTGTAGAAGGGATCTGTGTTGAGTATGCACTGTCGCAATGGCATGAGGTTGATTCATGTTTGAAAGGGCAGAGGAATAAATTACAGGAGCAGTTGGCTTAGTTACCGAAGCTGAATGGCTCCCTAGAGGAGAGGGAAGTAGAGACGGGAAAAGTAAGAGAGGAAGGAGAAGGAAGTAGCAGAAGTAGAAGGAAACAGAAAGAGAGAGAGGACGATAAAGTGAAAGTGAAAGAATGCTTCATGCGGTCCCGGCTACTCTTGAAACCGCCTCTGGAGAGGATTTTTCAATTTCACTTTTCAAGTTAAACTTTCCTACTGTACCTGTACATATATTTAGTGTGAACTCATGCCTGAGACTGTTGGTAGTGTAAACTAAATATAAGCGCAACAATAGATACTTAAACCCTCAACAATCAGCATACATGCACCACTTTACTGACATACATGTAGCCATGTACTGTATGTCACACAATGTAACCAATGTCATGCATGTAACTGAGTGGTTACCAGTAATAAAGGAAAGTTAATTAATCATTGGATTAATGGATTGACTTTATCTTTTACATAAACAATATTCTTTACCATGAACCGTTACATACAAATTATGACATCATTAACTATAACATGTTCTTTTAATGAAAACTGCTGATATTTTGGTGCAGTGTGTGACCTATGAATTAGGCTCATTAGCATTGTTAATTAACAAACAAATAAGAAGGGCTACCCTTATCTTAGAAAGTGACATTGTTTACACTATTTCCAAGTTGTCTCCCAACAAATATTTAATTACCTGAACTATATACTTTTAATAGCAAGAAATTAAAAGAAAAAAATTGTGGTTGAAAAGTACCAATTTTGTTTTAAAGAATAACCCTCTCACAGGGAAACCAAGCTATGGAGAGCTCTTTGAATAGTCTTCGCTTCCCCCTTAATTGCCTCCTCGCAATGAATGCGCTCTCTAATCCACTTGAGCTTACAAAATTGGGATTAAACATTTTTTGTTAGAATATTGAATTGACCAACTTGTAGGTCGCTGTGTACGAATTCCTGTTCATTCCAAATCTGCATACGTGTACATGTGTTTGCTTGATATAGAATCTTCATATATGTGTATATGTGTTTGCTTGATATAGAATCTTCATACTGTATATGTGTATATGTGTTTGCTTGATATAGAATCTGCATATATGTGTATATGTGTTTGCTTGATATAGAATCTTCATATATGTGTGTATATGTGTTTGCTTGATATAGAATCTGCATATGTGTTTGCTTGATATAGAATCTTCATATATGTGTGTATATGTGTTTGCTTGATATAGAATCTGCATACTGTATATGTGTATATATGTGTTTGCTTGGATATATAGTAGAGTCATGTGTCTTTGTCTGTCATCAGAGTGAGTTTTGGAGACCAATGAAGTGAAGTTTAATAGCAGATTATTTAATCTCTCTCTCTGCTCCTTAGACCAGATGATCCTAAATGTCAGTGCGGGAAAAGGAAATCGTTTCACGACGCTAAATACCTCAACAACCCTCATCCCCTGGCCAAATGGAAAATAGAGACACACACCCAAGTCAGCACCACAAACGCATACGGAGAAATAGAATTTGTGGGGTCTGCTGGTTCTGGTCAGGGACAGCAAAAGTTAAGGAAGGTGAGTTCATTGAGCCCAGGATTTTTTTCATCTGCTACGGTGCAATAGGTTGGTGAAGCTGCAAAAAATAAGCTAAAGGGTATCGGCTCAAATCACGTGATAGAACGTACAGGTATGTAATCAAAGAAGAATTTTGGCAAATTCAGTACAAAATGCAGTTGTTAAAAAAGAAGATAAAGAACACGGACAAACAGAACAATGGGTTTTGGTGTGATCAGCAATTGAGAAACCTTGTTTTCGATAGTATAGGAAAGCTATGCTTTTTGATTCCATAGTATTTTATATTCCCAAATGAGCTTGGACTTCCTATTCTAACCTGTGCAATATTGGATTCTTTGTTAAGTGACAACGATGGTGTCAACGAAAAGAAGAAATAAGTCTGTATTTCAGATTAGTACACTAACAAGTTAGTGTTCATGTCTGGTATAAATGTTGATGCTGCCTGCCGCTGTGACTCTTGTAAATGAACTAACTTACTAAAGATAACTAGACCGTAGGGGTATGATATATACTGTACCTTTACCCTGAACAAAACTCTTTGGGAAATGTTGTGAATACAGTACTTAGCATGCTAAAAGTGAAGAATTAAGATCAGCATGAACATAATCATTGTTTCCTTTTTCCAATTTGTTTTTTTAGTTTGTTCGTGCTGACCACACAACAGCTCCGAAGACCCTCTTGCACCTCATTCAAAAACAGTGGAACCTTGGCCAGCCCAAGTTGCTCATATCTGTTACTGGTGGTGCCATTAATTTCAACCTAAACAGCAGTCTCAAAGATGTCTTCAGGAAAGGCCTTATTAAGGCTGCCCTGAGTACAGGTGAGTGATTTTAATGCCTGTTCAGTCTTATTTTATATATATATATATATATATATATATATATATATA
>JAIPMN010001927.1:0-10480 GCA_020650975.1 Apostichopus californicus | reverse complement strand
CCCCCCACTGGGATTTTGGGTGTCAAAAAAAAATTACAAGTGCGAAAAATATATCATTGGTCTGAATGGTCTCGAATCTCCAACAAATATGACAATTCTTCAACAAAATATAGCACTATTTTGCATCTAAGCACCCTTCTTCATACAAAAAAAATCGCAGGGGACACCCCCTCTCCAGGACATAGATAAAAAAACCTATCACTTGAGGAGAACCATAGGCGTAGATCGGGGGGGGGGGGGGTATATATTCTCCGCAATATTTGACTAGGGGAGGATAACCCATGTAATCAAACCCCTCCCAATATTATGGATACACATCCAGTACCTTTTTAAAATGTGGTAATTACTTCGGAAACAAACACACGTTCATAAGTCTCTTGTTTCTATCACAATTTACTCTAGTCCAGTGTTGCTATTCTTGGTGAAATTTCTTGGTCTCAATTTATTAACGAAAAGGTAAATCGCTCGTGAAATGGTGAAATTTTACCACTTTACTTCGCCTTGCAAGTGCCATTTCCGATGATCTGGGAGGTATTTTTGGCCCAAATTTTTTATGTACGCTACGCGCCAACCCATGGTGGCGCTCCGCTTAGATATTCTTTGCACAATTTTAGGTCCCCTAAACACGAAACAAGAACCCCCCTTAAAAAAAAAAGCTTGTACGGGCCTGTTTAAAGTAACTTACCAGATTGGTTTTTCTTCTATTTCACTAAACTATTTGATGACCATATCAAAACTTGGGATCTCAAAATAAAGGATGTTGAGAAAACTTTAGAGCAGCTTAAAGGCCTGGGAAGTGTCATTTCCAGCGATCTAGGAGGCCTTTTTAGCTAAAAAATTTCGGTACGCTGCGCGCCAACTCATGGTGGCGCTCCGCTTAGATAGTAACAAGAAAATGGTCAAGCCCCCCCCAGAAAATGTTCAAGCCCCCCCAGCGCCCCCCCCCCACTGAAAAAATCCTGGCTACGCCACTGTTGTGTAATCAATGTCACTGATGGTTACAAAGGCCTCCTAATCACATCGAGTCTCAGAGAAATCAGTATCCATCTTGCAAAACTTCCAAACTAAACGAAACGGAGCTATCGTTACTCGCTAGTCTCCCTTCAAAAAAGTTGTCAGCCGCAAAATACGTTGATGATGACGCTTCAGATCGCTTGGCACTGATACCGATATACATAATGCCTTGTAACGAGAGCCAAACTTCTGACTAAAGATGGCGCTCTATCAGAATGAACAATGGAATACCGTTTGGAAAACATAGAAGACCTTACACCTTCCTAACATGTCATGTAACGTGTTTGAAGTGTAAACACATAATATTGCTATAAAAGCCGTTTTACAGAAGCATGCGGACGTTATTAACCTAGTACAACCACATGTCGTTATAGTATAATTACATGTTAAAATATGAGAGATGACCCATGCTAGAATAACGATACTTCGCTATATATTGTAATGTAAATGACGTCCCGAGGTGAGAGGTCAGATGGTAAAAGTAACAAAGCAAAAGGAAGGCGTTTGGTCATTACACACGTACCAAAATAGCCGATAACCTGAACAAATTTAGGATATTAGACTCAAAGTTAATATTATTTTAATGTAAAACACACAATGTCACATGGTCACTGGCCAGAGGTCAAGCTTGGAGATTTAGTATCTATGCCTTTCGAACTCCTTAACTGTAAGGCCTGTGGACTTCCAATTTGGTTCATCAGTGCCTGCATGGGCCTTAATGAATGTCTTGAATTATGCACTAAACAGCTACAAAACTAAGTTGGTGCGGTATCCCTGAGCCCTGTCACCAGTGGCAAGAACTAACCAATGCCCACAACGACTAATATTGATGTTGAATTTGCAGTCAGTAAATAATACGGGCCATATCTGGGCGAATAGAGTTGCCAAATACCATATATTGTTCACCCAAGTCCACGCATGGTTTGAGCTATCCTTTGGGGCGTATTTCTATTGCTGCACAGTGGCCCAGTTGCTCTGACACCATAGCCTATTTGGGATGAATAACCATACCACAAATGATGATACATTTGCTACGGCCCATCATTCACCTGCTTTCTGAGCTCAAATACAGTGATGTGCAAAGATAGCCAGGCTTGCGAGCTGCGGCGTACATTTTGAAACCGTCTAGCTTTGTCGCTCGAGACCGACTTCAATGACTTGGCCGACCATTTATTTGAAATGTTATCGAACAAAAGCAGCAAGTTGTAGAACCCTGTCAGCCCCCCCCCCCCCCCCCCCCCCGTCAATAATTTGTGAAAGCTATACACGTCTTTGCCAAACATTTTCTTGTATAGAAAACAAAGAATTTATAGGAATTGCACTAATTTGGTGATATTCACACTTTATTTAGTTTGTGAAAGACTATTTTTTCCAAAAACGTATATTTTCACTGCTTGTCTTTCTCTTAAACAATTGCATCAAAATAAATAACTGTTTCATAGGACACAACGTTTTGCTCTTCTGAAGAAGGAACTGGAATTTTAATTCGGAAATGTATTTCCTTCTACTCTATGATGGCTTAACAGGGACACAGGAAAAATAGAGTGTCTCTATATCTCAAAAGTTTGACTCTTAATCTCATTATTATGAATTTAAAAGTCAAAATAATGAAAACTAATCATGAAAACATTAGTAGTTCCGATGCTAAACATATTAATAGTGTGGTAAGCCATACATGTTAATATACATGAACTTGTGCACACCAAAATGAAGAGTATTATTTATTGACTTATACTGCAACATATAAAGGAAGGTACCAGGAATCAGGTATCATGTTTGACAAAGTCTATTTAGTGACATAGTATAAAATCAGATACATGCATGAGTATTAATGAGGTCAATTTTTTTATGATCTCATGAGCATGTATCTACAAACATTGTATTATCCAAGTACATACATACTAGACATGCTATTTCAGAGATATCTGATTAAGAATGTTATGTTCACTGATTAATTTTTCATCATATGCACCCACAAACAACACAGTTGATATATGAATGTAGTGTGACAAAACTAATATACCAGGGATGAGAACCATGGAACATTTGGTTCTTGATATAAGGTTGGAGACGTCATGACAATGTGCTTATTATGTACCAACATCACCAGACCAGTGTGAGCCAAATTTTACATTAAGCCCCGCCTAGTCATTAATATTCATAAGATGAGAATCACAAACAAAAGGTCACATCTACTTCTCATTATGGGGCATCTATCTACCATGTATGATATTGAATCGTTGTTCAGATATCATGTTTACAAGCTGTTTTGATAATTTCCCATTAATCCCCATCCTCTCAAGACTATTGATGAGATAAGCTTGTTATTGCATAAAACATGTACTTACAATATAGTTACATTAACGTACCAAGTGTTAACTAAATCTGACATACGGTTGAAGAGATAGTGACATTTTAAGAAGTTTATGTTAAGCCCCTCCCACTCATTAATATTGAGGGGATGGGAACCGCAAATAATATGCCACATCTACACATTATGGGGCATTTACCTAAAAGTATGAAATTGATTCAACTTGTGTTTGTTGAGATATCCTGTTTACAAGCTGGCCATTACATACAAACACCCAAACATGCATGCCAGCACAACTGCAAAGGTTACTGAGCCTTTACTATTAATGTCAAAATAATGAGCCTAAAAGTCAACATTTTGACTATTAATATCATAATAATGAGAATTTGAGATGCTAATTTATTTTGAAATGTCCCTTTTAAGCCACCATACTAAGAAAAGAGAGTCAAAACACTTAATTGTGGTGTACAGTTTCCAATATGATAATATGATGATAACACACCAATCAGACAATATATATTTATACAACTATGAAATAAGGAAGAAAAAAAAAGTACCAGAGAAGGCTGTGTTATAATCAAGTGCTCTAAACTAGTCTTAAACAAACAGGCCCCCCCCCTGCCCCCCTAACAATAACAAGAAAATAAATATTACATGAAAATGACATTATGCAAATCTATGAAGAAGGTACTTTATTGAAAATATTTAGGGCTAGCCTAGATCTATCACACCTTCATAGATGTACTGAGGCTAGCCTACTTTACATATAAAGGGCTGAACCTGTTACTGCAGGGCATCGCAATATGCTTTGCCAAATGGGCAAATTGCTATACAAGTGTATACAAGCATAGTTCAGAACTTCAGAGCCTTCAATGCTGCTACACACAATTTGAACACTAAAGTATTCCCTTTACTGTCAGTAGATGTTAAAGCTTACTGCTACAGTAGCTAATTATGCCTTTACGGAGTAAAAAGATAGTTGGTTCAGGACATTGACCGATACAAAAGCTTGCAATTGTCCTTCATATTGGAACTTTTCTGCAGTGATATTGAACAACATCATGTTGACTTATTCTTGGTAAGTACCTTGAATAACTTAAATAGTAAGTTTAGATGCAGTACCTAAAGTCATATGAATTGTCACTTGTAGGTTCAAACTTCAAGAGAAACTACCCTTTCTCTTTGAAGAATTACCCACTCTCTTTCCCTTTTTTCTGCTCTTTCTCTTTCATGAATTTTGGTTTGGTACTGAAACAGTTCTTACAGAGTGCTGATACAACATTCCAAGCTGACAAACTACATCAAAACCTGCATTCTGGACATATAGAAACACTCTCAGAAGGCGACAGAAAAGTTCACAAACATATTCAACTGTAGGCCTTTTCACTTTGAGATTGCACAGACTGCTTCTATTCCTTCATTAATAATACTGTAATATGAAAGGCATCTATTTGATTGACTCATATTGATATTTCATAGGAAGTTCATTTTGCTATCTTTACAGCTGTTGGCAAGTATTTGATTATTTAACTGTAGGTAGATATTTTTGTTACACATCTCTTCTTTGATAGCATATTCGTGCAAAATAGATCTTCTTTATTCACAGCATATTGTTAAACATATCATGTTAGTTCTAACATCTGGCTTAAAACAACACCTTCAATTTGCTTTTGTTTTAGTAACACAAGTACATTGACAGACTGCACTTGTTTGCAAGCTAAATATATTGCCAAGTTGTTCCCTTCTTACATGCTAATATACTTGCATGTTGCACACTTCCTTCTGCTCACTTTTGTGTGAGGAACCAACTTTCCTGCATTCGGTTCTAATGTGTCATGCATATATATCAGCCCCTATAGACAGATTAACAATATAGCTTAGTGGAATTGAAATTATCCTCTGTTCTCAGTGAATCCTGATCAATTGTATTATGTCACAACATTCAATATGTGCACAGAAAAGAGCTGTGCATGTACCATGGATAACCATGTCTAATGCCCCATAGTCCACCATCTCCCATATTGGAAGTAAAGCTATTTCCATTTGTACACAGATGCTGTCATAGTTCCTGCTGCCACACGGTCTTCCTTAATGTCTCTTAAACATGAATTCATTCTCACGATACCAACAGTTTCCCAATTAAACGTGATTAATGAGTCCTTGTCTCCAGTGTGCTGCCTTCTGATGAGTACCTACTCAACCTCTTGAAACGTTTTTAGTTTCATTGGTGACGTTCTATTACTTGTTCTCCTGTGAAGTCCATTACTGAACAAGTTACATCCACCATCTCAGCAAAGGAAAGACTTTCTTGGGAAAAGAATGCATCCCATTCTTCATAAGTCGGCTCTGCTTTTACCATCCAACAAAGGAATGGATTTCATTTCTGTCCTCATGCAGAGAAACTCTCCAAGAACTGTTGTTAATGCTACACAGCCTATATTCATCAACCACCAGGCAAATGTCCCAGGGAACTGATGGTTGTAAATCCAACAGAAGAACAGATGAAGGATGTGCATGCTGGCTGCAAAGTCTGTACACTGCTTGGATCTTTGAACAACAAACCAAAGGCCTAATGCACTGTAAAAGAAGGCAACAAAGGTAGAATGATGAACACACATCCCACAAACTAATTGAAATAGACACTTAGGCTCTATTACTAGTGATCAAACAGCAGATAATGTAGATAGACTAGACAATGCCTTCTGGGGCTTTAGTTTGAGTTGAATAGAATATATCAAAGATAACATTTCCCTATTCCATGTTTAGGTGATATATATGATACAGATGAGAATTTTGAAATTTAGGCATTGCTCCTTGCTTAAGACTCTTATTATTACTCACTACATTATCAGTGTCATTTGCATAAAGACGAACATGAAGAACACTCAAAGTTGAAGACCTCAGACTTGGTTTGAGTTCAAATCATGCAACCATTTCAATAGCCTACATGAAAGGCTATTTTGTAGGAGTAACATATGAAACTTCTTCATAATGTTCACCAAATTCAATATTTGTACCAACTGCCCTAACTTAAAACTCTATGTTTCATTGCATTTTTTGTCAATGTATAATCATGATTTGTGGGAAATAAGTAGGTCGATGCAGAATCATGCCGACGGCTGACAACACAAAGTCTGGAAGTCGGAAATATCTCAGTCACAATGAAATCAAGAAAGAATAGTAAATTGTCATAATGCAGGAAGCTCCCAGACCTGTGACATTTAAAGCTTACACTATGAAAACATAAGAGTGATTTATCTACACAGCATAGCGGTAGGATTCTAAAAATATGGCAATTTTGAACACTTATAAGGCTTCTCGTTAAAGTATCAAGAATACAAAAAAAAATCATTTTGGACGAAGTACACTAGTTTTGCTAAACTTCTAAGGTATTCACGATGACATGCAGTTTATCACTGATTACCGTCTACACCTGGCCATGCTTGATAACAGTAAGAGTCTGAATATTACCATTTTGAAGATTTGTATCTTTTATAAAGGGTATTATCAAATATATGGTAATTTTCTGATTTGTAATGTAAGATACTGTAGCTAACATAAGCACTGAATTTAGATTTTGGCCAAAGTGTCTTTCTTAGCTGTGACATAAGTAGTAAAGAGAAACTTGGACCAAAGATGTACTTTCTTGTCATAAGGTAAAGTAGCACAATTACCAAAAAAGACACAGTTTCCTAAAATATTAACCCTATAATATTCTCCTTGGGTTATTTGTCTCAACTAAAGGTTGCTTCTAAGTGCTGCTTGCCAATTACCTAGCCCAGCCTATTATAGAAAAGAAAGTAAACCATTTAAAATAAAGGGACCTTGTCATCAGCAACATGTCAAGTCCATATATATTCGCTTCTTCTCAATAAGGAAAGAAAATCGCACCAACAAAATTATCGATGTATTAAGCTATTAATGGAAATAACCTTTTCATCCTTACACAGTGTGATTAATTTTCCTAATTTATATATATGGATGAGATATCTTATCTTGAAAAGCTACAAAGTGATCATTACTGAAGAAAGGAACTTGACAATACAAAAGCATTAAAAGTTGTGATTTACTCACCCAGTCAGAGCATTCAAAACATAAATTGCAGCTATTAATCTTCCCCCACCAGTCCCAAACTCTAAATTCTGAAACAAACATGACAAGAATACAAGTTAGGAAAATTGTAATTAATGCCATCTTTTAATTTGGTACAATTTTCTAATGAAATAAGTATTTTTTTTTGTACATTCAGTTGTTATGGAGAGTATCGGGAGACTAACGCTAAGGGGTGGGACGGGATTAAGCATCTGGGAAAACAGTTGCAATATCTAGTGTATGCCCCCCCCCCCCTTCTCCTTATCAAGAACTTCAGATGAACATTTTGTACAAATTACCATCCATGTCAGTATCTTATTTGTAAACTTTTTGATGATACCTTTGACCACGACAACATTCATCAAGCAAACAACAAACTTGAAATGATAATTATTTCATTTATGCATATATTTATCTATACTGTATCTGTCCAAATGCACATTTATGTACTGTAAGTCACTATCATGATAGTACTTCTAATATACACCACACAATGGCACACTCTGACAGCAGCAAAAGCACATCTGTTTCATAGTTTTTACTTTTATTGTACATAAAGAATAGGAGTCATTAGGCTATCCTCTGCATATCTACTCTAGCTTGTCAATAATGGTCATCACTCTTGGTGCCTTAAGTTTCAACATATAAATGTGAGCTAAACGCTTCTAGGGTGCCATTACTGTGCTTATTGAACTTAAAGCATTACTGTAGTGTCATTTGACTTTCCAGCATATTTGGTGGAAAACTGACGTGACCTGTAATTGTAGTGTTCTAACATTATGAATACAGCCTTTGCTGCTACTTGAAGGTTTCCTTTCACAATTCATATGGAATGTGCAAGATTATTAATGCATTTTAACGAATACTGCAATGATGTTCAGATAAAAGTAATAACAATGTGTAACATATCAAAGAAAAATCCATTCTCAGGTGTTCAATGACAATTTGTAATGTTTCCATAACACAGGATCTTTACTCACTCTATAACTAAAAAGGTGATCCAAACTTTGTGGAACTTGCAGTACTAAATCTACAAAACAAAGCCACAGGCCAAAGCCCATGTAGAAGATGCTTTGCATTGTTGCTATTTGGGATATAATGAGGAAAGGATCCCAGACGTAACTTCGGAATCCACTGGCCATGATCTTGTTAATTTCTCATGACTTTGTGGAAATCCTGTGAACAAAATGAAAACTCAGTTATATTCTAAACATGTACTAGATCTTAGCCTCAATATATGACATAAGCAGTGAGAAAGGTTCAACAAGCACACCATGTTAGATATTGTCTCACCAGTTTACGACACTGGATACGAATAAACTGGGATCATTCAATTCATTTCTGAAAACCACTTCCAACTCCATCATAGCCACTCCTTAAACAAGCTGTGTATATCATACATGTACATATTCTTATATTTCTTAACTGCATATTCTGAAACTTAAGGTCCACACTGTAGCTTTAGAAAGTTTGGAATATCTAATATGTCATGTTATAAAAAGGAATTGAAAAGAAGGAAATGATTTTGGGAAGTTTTAAAATCTATTTTGAAAATTTTGCACAATGTAGGCTTGCCTCATACTATATAGGCCTAACACATTAGCAATTACGATTTGCAACCAAGGTGTATCAAAGCATTTCAGGCAAAATCTTCCAAACTAACGCCTAATGTTTTCTCAGATCCAATGGTGTCATAATTTATCAACAAACTAAGTATCCATATATTGTTCAACCTCTTGTTTATGTACAACTGCAGTTGCATGGTATGCTCAATTATGGCGCTCTAAAGATTTCAAAGTAGAAAATTTACATGTTTGTCTGAAAGTGATTCTTGTATATCTAACTTTGCAAATCTCTATATAATTTTACATATTTTCATGTCATACACAGTTGTGCGTAACGTTAACCAGTTTATGCCAAACACGGGACATCTCTGTTAGTTTTACCAGTTTTGCGAAATGTGTACTAATAGGACAACTGTGTGGTTTGTTGATTCAGGTGGCTCTAGAACCCTTCATACCTTTCAATATCCGATTTTTTTAACTGCTCGAGACTTTGAGAAGACAAACCGATAACCTCAACGAATCCTTGCACGAAACAAATTCTTCATTCAACAGTATTGTCTGGTTACTTAAAATGCAATATTATGATCACGCGGAAAAATATGGCAATTGACTGACCATATTGGTGACGTAAAATATGCTACACTATTGGTCTCACTTGTAGTGCACAGCAGCCGATAAGCCAGATAGCCGAGAACACCGCCGATGGTTACATTTTCCATACGTAAAATCTTACACGTCACTGACGTACGGTAAATCAAAATTTGGACATTTGACTATTACTCATTTGAGAAATGACGTAATAATGTATGTTTGTTTGTATGTATGTATGTATGTATGTATGTGTGTATGTATGTATGAATGCACCTCACCCACAATGTCAGGACCGGTGCTGGGAAACACACCTTAAAGGGTAGGACATTTTGAAATTACAGGACCGAAAACCCGGTCCTGGGATTTTCTTTGGCTTATAGCCATCATCATGCTGCCCTCTTTCTTCTCTCAAAGTTTGGAGATGGTCCTGTCTTTGCCTATAGTATGCATATGTGTCTTTTTTCAGCATGGTAAATTTAAAAACACACATTGACTTTGACATGCAACTTTAATGAATGCTGCCCTCGGTCCTGAAATTTAAACACACCTCTTCCATAACACAGGTATGAAAGTATATTGCCTACAATATGGGGACCATAGAAATACTTCAGGACTAACATATTGTACTTAAACAGGACCAGACATGCATGATCATTTATTATATAGAGAAGATGATGACAACTTAATTAGGAATCAATATTCGAACAACTACCAAATCAGACTTTGAGACAAGTAAAAGCAATTTGAAAAAACCAATGTGCCACCTACTATAACGGAGAATGGATATATACAAACAACATTAATTAATTAATTAAATAAATAAGGGCATTGACGAGCAAGTTACAGACGAATTTTGCATCATATAAAGACGGTGATTTTTCTTCCAACAAATATTTTTAATTTGCAT
>JAIPMN010001926.1:1035-15617 GCA_020650975.1 Apostichopus californicus | reverse complement strand
CTCCATATGGCGGATCTACAGTCCAAGTTTGGCCTCAATCCAACATTCCCTTATTGAGATAGAGCGTACCCAAGCAAGTGTCACAGACGCACACACACACACACACACAGACACACACACACACGCCAACCTGACTACATAGGTTCCTTTTGCTAAAGCAAGGAACCAAAAATGTGTTCGGTTTGCAATAGACAGCAATAAAGGTAAGAGGTAGTTGCCACAACATTTGATCCTACAGCAAAGTTTTCTTCACCTCAAGACCAAATTAAATGCTTTTAATGATGTACCTGCAGGCCCATTGCCAGTCTAGGACATATTTGTGCCCCTTAAATTGTTGGTGCAACTCTACCCCCCCCCCAAGAAAAAAAAAACAGGTTAGGTATACCTGGCTACCTCTATGTGTACCACCTTGAATCCATGCGTGATGTTTGATTGATTTGGGTTGGGTTGGGTTGGGAAATCATCTTAAAGTCTCAATGTGTGTTTGCCAAATTTTATCTTCGACTTTTCCAGCTTTCTGCCCTAAAAGCTCAGTGAAAATAACACTGTTCTATGCAATTTTTATATTAATAATCATTATTTTTATTGAGTTATCTGTCGTTAAACATTTTGAGCTGAATAAAATTCGCCAGATTTTTTAACCAGTCTGTAGATTCTACAAACTTCATTCAAAATTTGCAAGGCCCGCCCAACAGATCATGCGCCAATCAAATCTCTGATTTGTTAACGACAGTTAGGCCTGTGTGCTGGCCTGAGTTAGGTCCATTCTCTTGAATAGTATATATCTTTCTTTCGGTCTTATCGATGTAGCTTGCAAAATTGTGTCATTTTCTTCCATTGCAAGGAACAAACAGGTGTTTTCAGACGTTTCCTCCGTGAAATTGGGTCAAAAAAGTGGATGGTACGAGTATATATAGGTTACATTTGTGTAATGAACATGCCGATATGGGCGGTCGCAGTGATTTAACGGTAAATCGTTCGCGCCAGAAGGGCAACAGAAAATAAATTTCTTTCTTCCGATTGCGACACTTTTTCTACATTAAACCCACCTGGTCAGAGTGCATTTAGAATAAGAAATATTGAATCTGCTTCAGAAGTTTGTTTTCCAAAATTCATCAACAAACACACAATTGAGACTTTAAAAAATGTAGGGCAAGTCAGGTGGGGTTAAAAGGAAGTGCCTTTAGCAATAATGGAGGATGAAGTTCTCCTGTTGTATAGGTTCACTGACCTCTTCGGTATGATGCTGTAATATTTGATCAAGAAAAGAAGTGAAAGTGCCATTCAGTCAAACTATAGAGGATATAGGCCAAGAATAATACCTCACTGATTGGCCAGGACAAAAAAAAAATAATTGGAGAAGGAAGAGCATTTCAGACAACGGTTAAGAAAATATTTTGAATAAAAAAAAATAATTGACAACCTTTTGCTAACACTCAGAGTCCTGAAAAATATCAAACACTTCAATGTGTAACAGACACAAGTTATCTTGCGAAGAAATGAAAAAAAAAAGGGAGTGTTTTCTTTTCTTTTAAAAATTGGTAAAACATATATTCCAAAGTTTTGATTGATTAAAGATTTATAATTTAAAAAAAGTGCATCACTTTTGGGATGTTTCTTCCATTACTGATATCAAATAATCATCAGAGATCTAGTCACCTGTGAAACATATGTAAAGGTTACATTGAGTAATTGGTCTATTCGGTTGTAAGAAAGTACCTGAAATTAACATTGCCTATAGATGTATGCCAATTACAGACTTCCGATGTGACCTCCATGGCACTAATACAAGATGATACTGAGACAATTGAAGAACATGTAATACAGGTGTTTTTACAGGTGAACCAAAATTGAGCAGTCATGGAAACTGGAACACAGCTTATAGACAGCTGGCAGTGCAGATCTGTTCATAAATTGGAATGTCTTAACTTAGATGTACACTGAGTGAGAGTTTGAAGCTCTAGAGAAGAATAATGAACTCAATTGTCTTGTCTATGTGATACTAGACTAGTCAGCCGCCAAGTCTGAACTATGACACCAAGAATTTGCGAAGTTTAATCATTATAAGACTGTGATGAAGATTCTGCAGTGTGAGTGACAATGTTGAGTGTTATAATCTTACACAGCGTAAATTAACATATATAGTCATTTTTCAAATTGTCCCACAGAAAAGGCCTTATGGTTTGGTTGTTCAAATCATAAATTTGGTTGTCTGAAAAATTTTAGCAAATTAACAAAGAACAATCAATATGTACATAGGAGAGATGTGTACCTTTCAAGTGAATATAACACATGATCAGCTTTGGGCAAGTAAAACTCCCCTTCAAGTGTATCATACTGTATGCTTTCCACTATTTTCATCATGGATGGTGACATCAATCTATTCACCTATTTGGGGTTACTTCTATAGTTACGATGCAATCTGAATTTGATGTAAACAGGTAGTTGTCCGAAGAGAAATTTAGTCATCTCGGGACGATCTGACGACCGTTAAAAATTTACCTGAGTTTGGATCGAGGGATTGGTTCAATTCACAGCATCATACAAACCATGGTTTAAATTGAGTATATAAAGTGGTATGCTTTGAGGTGTCATGCACCATCTATACAACAAGAATGTTATCAACCAAAGAACTGACTGCTCCAGGGCATAGATCTGTATAATATCTTGTCATACTACACTACCATTATGATAAGTTCATTTATACTATGTTAACATTTAAGTTTGATTTTTAAAAGCCTTCTATCCACAAGACATTCATAGACAAAAAAAACATCTTAGAACTAAACCAAGACACAGTAGTACACAAAAGTAAACAATATTCATGGCTATTTTCATAAACTTGGCTGTGATGAAATGTATATCCTTATAAAGACCTAAAGAAAGCAATGTAGCACATTTTACGAATTAAGAGGTAGCTGCCCAACCCCAGCTACCCCCACATTCATCTCTCCGTCCACCCCCCCCCCCCCATCACTGGTGATGAGCCTGCTCTATGTTTTGCTTCTTTCAGGCTTTCCTTTTGAAAATGAATCTTGAAATTGAGATTACAGTCACTTACAAAGTTCACATTAAACAGCCTCCAGAGCCACTTCTCATGTTCCTTATTATTTTGTTTTTCAACTTTGAAAGACAGTTGAACTTCATAAAACCATGGAGAGAAAAAAAATATCCATCAAATTAAAAGCCTGTACTGACAGATGGGACTTAAATCTAACATAAGATTTCTATTCACAATCAAAGACTTGAGGCAAATGTCTATTGATACCCACTTAAACCTGTCAAAACATATTGAGAGGGACAAGAGGCACACTGAGACCCCTCCAGGGGTTTATAAAATTTTATTTTGACCTCTTACCTTCTGTACAAAGTAATGTGTTCAGATATACTGTACAATGTGGGTGGGAGACATTCAACCAATATGTTAAACATGATTCTAGTTTTCCATCTTTCATATTCCTGACCTTACTGTACATGTAGGATATACATATATATTGACTGGATGCACTGATGTGGTGATTCCCTATCTTGGTTGAAGATGATAAAACACTTATGAAGTTTTCAAGTTTTAAAGTGTTTGTCTTGATGATGTAGTACTCATCATGTGGCTTTCATTCCAGCTATAGTCAATCCAACTTTCCATTTGCCGGTCAGATTCCAACCATTAGAGCTATGGGTATGGTGAATTACTGAATGATAAGACCTTTCCTTCAAATATTTAGGGGGTAGGGTAATAGGGATACAATATAGTCAGCAGTAGATCACAACCAACAGTTTGGGTTTGTAATTATCTTTGGATACTAGTCAAAAATTTGTTTATAGAAATGTAAGGAAATCAGCATCTGTATGCTAATCCTTTTATAGCGCTACGAACATCTTCTGTATTAAACAATACAGGCTGTGACAATGAACATTTACAGGGCATATCCAGAGAAGGGCCCTGTAGGCCTGGGCCTCTTCTCCTGAAATTCCTTTGCATCTAAACATTAGCTGCAAACATAATTTTTCTCTTAATGTGGTGGTACATAATAGAGAACTTAGCGCACTACGCACATGTGCATTTCCTCACTTTTTATTGATGTTATCCCTAGATGCAATACTGTTTCCTATTACTGATGCTTGTCTCCCAGATCCACTGTTTATGACTTTAATACAGCAAACATTTCTCTGGTTTGGGGGGTGGGGTGTATTTGCACATGCTTTAGAAGGAATCATTACAGCATGTGAGAGTTAATCTAAAACTTGTGGTATATAAACTTGTGCATATGAAATATCAATAAAACATGTTACATGAAATTTCTCATGGGATTCTTTACAAATTCATTAACCAATGCTCAATGAACATATAAAAAAATGGACTTTGAAAAGGTTGTTCTGTGAATTTTGATCTAGAGTGATTACCATTTATCTTGGGTAAAAACAATTATAATGTATTTGATACATATACTTTTACCATGATACCATTGTATCTTTTCTTATCAGATGAGACTTTGTACTAAAGTACAATACATCTATGTCAGAAATTAATGTTGGTGCTTTCTTCAGTGAGGGCACCTGAGATACATTATAAACTTGTCTAGAGATTTTTCTCACAAGGAATTAACTTGGGGATAAAATACCCAACAACTACTTTTACATAGCAAGGGGAGGCAAGTCATCTCAGAGCTATTTTTCTCACAAGGACTTGACTTGGGGATAAAATACCCAACAACTACTTTTACATAGCAAGGGTAGCAAGTCCTCTCAAAGCTATCTGGATTTTTTTTTAAAAAGAGAAAAAGGAAGCACATCAAATGTTTTCTAAAAAGTTGAAACAAACAGATGCATGTGAAATAGCCATACAGGGAATCTGCTTTATATTAACATTTAAAGCAAATGGGATGATATTTCAAAACATTGTATAGTTCTCAGAATGCAAACAAACATCTGTTAACATTATGTCCCATCCATAATAACCTACAGATGATTAATGCTACATTAATCCATGCATGCTTAATAACATTCCAATATAAATAATAACAGACCTCATATAGTCAATATGTACCTGATTTAGTATTTTCTTTTTGTTTTCTTTACTACTTATATATGTATGCACTTATGTCACTGAATCACAATATGTAAGTTCAATAATATTGAAGGAAAATATCCCTTTATAGCTGGAAAGGAATTAAGGTAAGGAAACCTTGAAGTTGGAAGTGGGAAGGATTGGGGGGGGGGGTGGGAGTGGACAGGACAGGCCTAGAAATTAAAAAATCTAGCCACTTGACCAAAAAATGCCAGTGCATAAAATATCTTCTAGCTACATTAACTTTGCTCTGGCTGACAAATGCAAATGCTTTATATTTCTACTGGCAAATGATGATATGCTACAAATGCATTCTGTCAAAGTACTATGTTGGCACTTCCAGACAGTCTTTTCTACAACCCCCCCTCCCATCCCCCACACCCTCCTCTCTCCCTTCACTTGCACACACCCAGTGCAATAACAGGACAAGTTCCAAGCCTAAAGGAGCTGCCAATCCGGGAAGTTACATATTGTACAGCATTGTGGTTGATCTTAAAATGTACATATTGAGATTTTTCATTAAAAAAAGACATCAATAGTATCAATGCAACAAGGATTGCAGTTCCATACACTGTTAAATGTTTGTCTTCTATGAAGAAGAATTTAATTCCTCAGGTTAGGTTATCGAACCAATTGGACAAAATTTAACAACTTTTTCAGATTGGTGTGTCTGTAAGACCAAGTCACTGAACTATAAAAATTCCATCCATGGTGCCAACAAGTCTTATTATCACTGTGGTACAGCTCCGAAAGAGCTATTATGTCAATAAATGCAGGGCCACTTTACAGACACTGGCTAGTAAATCTTTCTAGTTAACAAAATAGTGTAAACAATTACCCTTGTTAAACTACCAAGAGATTTGATAATGGCCATGGAAAGAGGTGTCCAGATATTACTTATCAAATTAAACTAATATTTATTTAAAAAGCAAGCAAAAATCTATATGAATTATTAGACCATTTCCATTGTCCAGCAAAATAAATAATATTTTGAGCTTTTAAGTATAGCATGGTGTTTGAGGCAAGCACCGAAACTTCACAAGAATCAAAAGTTAAAATAAATGTTTGTACATCTTGTAACAGACATTCTCAAAGTTGTATGTGTTTTAACTAGGTCAGTTCAACCATACAATATGTCTAACTTTTACATTGTATAGGTTGACAAATTAACTCAAAGTCAGCTTCCTGAGGTAATTTCACTAAATTTCTGACGATGCTGACTTCCAAAATCCCAGAAGAAAGTATGTCATTAGCTTCATTTCAAAGAAGTCACAAATGACAAATTCCACAAAACTTTTCGAACTTGCCCTTTGAAAATGAATATATTACTGTGAGCAAGTGATGAAATGTGTTACTGTAACAATCTAACCCTTTATCTTCACTTCAAAGTTTCAAGATTTGTCTCTTTATTTTTCGCTGGGGTGGTGGAGCGGGTGGGAAAGGGGTTGGGAACCTTGCATAAACCAAAAGTAGGTCATGTCCAAGTTTCAGAAATAATTTTGTACTTTTTAATTAGTTTTGACCAATCATTACTTTGTTGCATAAAATGTTGCTTTAATTATAACCAGGGAGTTGTTCCATAACAACTCCCTGTTATAACCACGAGATCTAGATAAATAGCTGTGGCTTAAAAGAATCACCTTGTACATCTCTGCCTAGCTGTCATTTGTATGTATACCACTTTGGATACAGTTCTTGTTATCATTATAAATTCTAATTACTACATATTGTAGGCCAGAATGTAAGCTTCAAAATGCACAGTATCCAAACTATGAGTGCACCTGTTGGGCAGTGCACACCTTTTGCAAACTTAAGTAATGACATGTTACCTATATATGTTAACTCAAATGGCTAAATCAATCAAGATCAGATTCTTGTGATAAATAGAATGCAAACATGTCATGACAAGACAGGTAATTAAGGAGCACTGTTTTTTGTGACCTAACTTGTTTCTTTTGGGGAGGAGTTCACGTGCAAAGGAAAACATGACGAGAATTAGTCCATTAACCATAGGTTACATTTTTCAGCTCTCTTGACCTCAACTTACTGAAACTTGACCTCAACTTACTGAAACTTTATCTCTCCTGCAAACAGACTGGTGAGTTTAGAAGAGTTGATTTGTTCACACCTTGCCATGTCTGTCTTGATCTGATAGTGATTTGGCTACTATAGCTGTGTGATGAGTTGCATAATAGACGAATAGGCAGCTCAAACTAATTAAGTGCGAAAAGATGGGACTGATCACTCAGCTAACCAACTGGAAAAAACCAGTACAAACGGCGGGTTTTTGGATCCAACCTAATGGACACTTTCACGGCATGAACCCTTTCAAATTTAAGTAGCAATAATATTAATAAATTATGAAGGGGAGAATGGTAAATTCCAGTAGGGCTCTTGGATGGGTCTGGCATTTCCCCTTTTTTCCCATAGAAAATATTTACAATGAAATATAGTCTTTAACTGATATGGGCTCTGCCCTCAGTATAGACAGTTAAGTGCAGATTGTACAGATGTGAGTACAGGTGTATACATACAGTATTTCCATGGTTATCATGCATTGAAGGAATAATGTGTATGTGCTACAGGAGCAGGTGTTCACCCAGTAAACTTAAATTATCTCTTAATCCAATGATTATTTTAATATTCGTTACAGGTTACATATCTTGTTTACAATGATAACATATTGCTAATATATGATGATTGCATATACTCTCAAACAGTCAGCTGAATTCTGATATTAGATTCTCCTCCTTTCAGATGGCACCTGCTCTGAAGCTTTTATTAAATATTTATTTACGGAGAAAAAGAAATATTAACAAACTGCCTGCGTGGGTAAGTATATATAACAGTTAAAGGATGTGATTTTAGATAATAGTTGGCAAGCTAAAATAAAAACAAGCTAGACTAAGAATACATTTCAAATAGACAGATGAATATGCAGACAACTAAGTGTCTGACGTCCGTTTGTACAACTTATGGTCCATTTTAGTTCTCTGTCCATTTGGCTGTTTTAATGTATCCTTTAGTCTCTTTTCATTTTAGTTGCCAGATTTGAACGAGACCCTAACAGGACTGAAAAGTCAGCCTGGGCCCTCCAGGTTTTATAGATTTATATATTAACAAAACTTGAACAGAAATGAGTAACCATTCTTTCATGGGCTTATGAACACCACCTGCTTAACCATGACCCATATAATAAAGTATATTACAATATGTAAGATTGATTTAAAAATTGCTGATGGGAAGTCAGTAAAAGAAACTTGATACACACTGGGACATGCTGGTTCAAGAGGAAATTATAATTAAAAAAAAGTGGGGACCTGAAAGTGCAGTGTGTTTGTATATTTTAGTATATATGTTCATAAGAGTGCAGAAGATATAAAACTCAAATATTAAGGACATGCATATGACTAATAATGGCAAATTCTAAGGGTGGAAGCAATACCTGTGTTTATAAAAGGAGATATTTGAAAGTTGCATAGTAGTGTTTTTTTTTATTGCTGTCAGCTAGCTCAGTGCCTTATTTTTGGGTGAGATGGATAGAGCATACAAGCATATTAATCAAACACAGAAAGGTGATGATGATATTTGTGAAAGATACATGTCCATCTTGTAAAGTTTCTTAATTTTGTGCTAGTGTTTTAGAGTTATGTTGATAATGTAAGCTGATGTGCTATAGTGTTACATGACATCTAAATGATGTTAATGAAATATATATGAACTTGATGTTTGCAGCATCTTCAAATGTGCTGAGCTTTGGCTCATGAACACAGAAAGCCAAAAACTAGTCATTTTCTAAATGATATGTACATGCTGGAAATGGCCAAAACGACTTTCATGTTGTTCATTGATATTCACAGTATGTACATACTGTACCTTTCAGAACAGCATCATTATGAGGTGTGCATTCTGCATTTCCTTATACCAAGGCTAACATTTATCAGTGCTATCTGTTATTTTAAGCCCTTCCTGTTGCATTATTCTAACAATATCTTCAATCAGGGCCAATGATAAAATTTCCAGTGATAAGCATCTCTTCTATACATATGGCTGTAACATTTACAACATTTTGAAAGAAATTGACTCAGACACACAGAAAACAATGTTGATATCTTATTACCTCTCATATCTTGGACTTGTAGATAAGATCAATCAATTTGATTCCACAAAAACAATGCTAGACTGAAGCAAGTTTGATGCTGTTTGTTCCCAAGGATGATTTACAATAACTAGTCAAAGTTAAAGTGGTAGAAGCTTTGCTCAGTATCGCAGTAACATTTGAAGATCGGGACCAAAAATTAAAATTCCAAAACTATTTTGAATTTTTACATTTATGGTGCTTTTCTTTATACAGTATTTATGTAATATCCATTTGGCACTATACAGTTAGAGATAAGTTCTTAATAACATTCAAATAAAAGAGGCTATACATCCACTTTAAATAAAACTAATGTAATATGAGTGGCATATTTATAACAAATATGTCTAATATTCATTTTGACTTCACAAAAACATAACTCATGTCAAAAGTGTTTCAGAAGGTAAAGTATATCCTGCAAGGATAATTTATGTAGTACCAGTTCCATACTGAGTACATATATTTTATAACTTTTCAATTTATGAATGTGAAAACAAAATTAGACATCCTATTTCTACAACTTGATTGATGGTTCCTACTAGGTCTGTAGCTTGGGGGTAAAAAGCTAGGGATCATTTATGTTGCATTAAAAAAATCTCAGTTTGTTACTTTGAGGAAAGTTGGAAAGGAATATCTTCTGAGTATTACACAAACTCTGTACAGTACAGAAGTTAAAGATACAGACATGCCCATTATCATTTACATCTTTCAGAGGCAAATTTCCTTCTGTCAAGAATGTTACTGATGATGTTTTTTCTAGGCAAAGTTCATTCTGAATCCCACCACCAGGAATGAATTGCTCTCTCATCAACTGTCACTTAGCAGTCATTCCTTGTATTTCTGCCAGCAGAAAGTATTCACATAGGCCTTTTCATGAGTCAATTCTAGTGCATGTTTAAAGAGGGCAGCACAACTAGTTAGTTACTGTACCATATATATGTATATATGCTGCTATTTTAGAGGGAGCACTTCATATCATCTTTCAGCTGTGGATTATAAATAGGCAATGAGAAATCTGCAAAAAAGTGGTTTCTATTGTAGGAATTTGAAGTAAGAAAAGGCTTATTATGGAAAAGTTATCTCCCACATTGCCAGCAGACTAGATTGGTCAAAACTTTCTGGCTGAAAGGAGGACCCAAGCACAATCTTTGGCTTAATGTGATAGAAATCTTCGTGAAGAATAATTCCCAGAAACTACGGTTGGAAGGTATATTCCTAGTTTAAAAGTTGTGTCTCAAACCTTTTAATAGCTGTGATATCAAAGTGTCACTAGGATTTGAAACCTTTTACTTTCTCTTTGTTTTTCTTTACATATTTTTATGGTAGAAAGTTAACAGTGTTCAAGACACTGAAATCCATGCATCCAATTTAAGAGGCTCAATATGTTAGATTCAGCATTTGCAAAACCAGAAAATAAACGCATTAAATAAATAAAGACAGGTATATAAAATTCAAGCACATGTACCTCTATGATGCTATATTCAGACTTGTTCAAGTATGCAGCCTTTTGTAATGAAGAGACATATTAAATGCTGTTATGTTGAATCTGTTGTGTTCATACGTGAAGTGATAAACCTAATGGAATAATATTATTTTAGCTGTTTGGGGAAGTTGTTCATGACAGTTACCTTTATCACATTTACTTAATAATGATGGTAGGGTTTTGTGTCTCCTTTCATTTCAAAAAGAAAACAAGAGGGAGATGTAGTTAGCCAGAATTTTACAACAACAAAAAGAAAAGAAAAAGAGAGAGACATTTTCAAAAGAAGAATTAAGGAACATCTTCATTGGCCTTTCTGTGGATGGAAATCTCATGCGATTTTATCATAGACGCAGCACCATACAACTGTAGATCCTGTTGGACAGTTAACATCCTGTATCACAGTCTGCTTAAGCAATCATTATAGAGATCTATAGAAATCATGAATGCCCAGACAGTCATATATGGTATGAAGTATTAGTATTACTTTTGTGTAAATATTTTGAAATGAGGTTACAGTAACAATTTTCCATCCTATCTGAAGCAATGCATTGCGTTCATTCACATAATTCAGCAGTTTGACTGGTCTCAATCAAGTTCATCATATCTGCAAAAGAAATTTATCCATATCCATCTATTGAACTGATGGTTATCCCAAGTAAAGGAAACACAAGTAAGAAGCAAATTTCAAATCAAAATTTGTTAGTAAAAGTGATATACCATTAACATCAAATTACAAAATGTATATATAAACATTGTGTTCCCTTGCACAGGCAACACCCTTGCTTGACCTTGCAGAGAGTTCAACCTGTCAGCAGAGTGCATTCTTGGCTATCCACTTAGAAAATTATACACATTTAGAATTGTGTTTATAGTATGTCCATAGTATCACATTCTATGGATGTAGTAGTGAAAATTATACAAGATATATTCTGTTTACATTTCATGAAGTTAGCATACTAATTTCAAAATGGTTTTTGTGGAAGAAGTGCAGTGTTTTTGGTTAAATTTCTCAAATAAAAACACATCAAGTCAGTACTCTATTCAATGATATCATATCACAAGGTTTAATAAAACAAATATCACTTATTTTGAAGATTTTACATAGTAATGCACTCTGTCCAAAACACCTCAAATTTCCTCAAACTACATGAAGCAAGGTCTGTTAGCCTCCTCCCATGAAGTCTGTTGTCAAGAAAATCAGGCACCCCATTATACTGAGGAATTACTCCAGTTCAATAATAGATCCGTCAAAGTGCCCTCTCTCAGTAGCATGCTGTAAATTTCTTACAGGGTTTATCATAGCATATCACAATGTCCAAAGTTTTGTTAAGTGTTGACCGAAAAATTTCTTCAATAGTATTTTATACAAGTAGATATGACACTGCTATTGCATTGCCAATTTTGAATTTTGGGGTTAACTGGGGAGTTCAGGTGTGGGGCAAGTTTTGACAGAAATTGCTTTCAACCAACTGGGGAAAATACATCTGGATTGTTGCACTTTATTTAAGGGGGCAAACTTTCTCTATTTTGCAACTAAATATATTAAAGAGGAATCCAAACTACAAGCAAACTTATATAAACATACCTTGCACATTCCATCAACACAAACGTCAATATCAGAATTGTTTCTACAAGGTGTACCATCAATAACTTTATCAGCAAGTTTGGCAAAGAAAGTCTGTCCTTGGGCCCTGCAATGCAGCTCACATGGTTTTGTTTCTGAAGGGATAAAGGAAGAAAGAGAAATTAGTTTACAGCACAGGTTCTCCATACATGGTCAATAAGCCAAACTGAGTCCTTGGAAAATTTTAGTTTGGCCCATTAAAAACCCATAATTTTGCACTAATAAGTTATGCAGACCCTTATGGCCTTAGGCTTGGCAATCTACCTGCCTAACCCAACACTAACAGTACAGCACATTGCTAAATCAATTTGTTAAAAAAAAAAAAAAGCGACAACTAACATTAATATACACATAAAATATCCACATCAATTGCATCTAAGCATACGTCACATGCCAACTGGCATGTTTACTAAAGGCTTCATAATTGACACACCTTCGTAATCGACGCACCTTCAAATATTACAAGCAACGATACAGCAGGCAACCTAAACTTTTTTCAGTCGAGCAGAGTTACATATTTCATGAGTTTGAATCCATTTTAGGTATAAGCTGATCAAATTTGTGGTTTTTTTTAAAGCTTTTCATACCCCCCCCCCCCAGCTTTGCACATTATTTTGACATTTGGAAATCTTACTCCCTAAAAATAACCAAAATTACCGCAATATATTACCACTACTCTCTGGGGCCTGACCTGTCTGAGCTTAGAGTTAGAGGCTCAGAGCATAGCAAACAGCATCCAAAGTCAATTGACAATGATATACTAACTTAGGCCTATACTACAGTTAAATCGACGAATGTGTCAATTTAGGGGTATGAAAGAACTTGACACAGCATACAGTTTGTGTTCAAAATCAATTGTACGTTGCGTAGGCACAGAACAATAAATATTAAAAACAAACACAAAAAATATTAAAAACTAAAGTTAGGCTTAGGCCTAAGTTGGTTAGGCTTCTTTTACTTTTAGGTTACTAATACTAGGTATGTGGCACTAATTCAACATTCATTGTTCGTAATAAATGGCAATTACTGGTCTACAAGTTGCATAGGTTGATTCTGATTTATGCCGCCCATACAGCAATAATGCACGCTTGCCGAATACTCATCATGAACTTTGCCGACAATCTGATAAGGGTAATGAATTGTCAGCGAAGATACAACGTAGCCTTTCATAGACAGTCTGATGTATATCAATCAATTTCTATGTGTATATCGCACTCACTACATACACTTCGGCGGCTACTATATCTAACACTGCACACGCATGTATGACACTTTATATGAATTAACATTATCACATGAAGATAGCAGACGACACTTCGATCAGAGGCCGACAAATGCAATCCAAATGTTTTTGGTTCTTCACGATATTGACCAATGAAAATCCGGTTGAAAGGAATATATTGACTGGACTTTGCTTCCACATTCCGCAAACAGTAACTCATGTTAGGAATGATGTTTTTTCAATCACGACAGGTGAGAATTTTAATTGACCCCATGAAACATCTGGCTTTCGGGGAGTTTGTTTCCTTTTCTTTTTCTTTGATGGACTTAATTCGGTACCCTGACAAAGTTTCTCACTTTCTTTGCTCCTTCAAGGTGCATGACCTGTAATCTTGGTCGTTGAACTTCATTCATGTTTTTATGGATCCACAAAGTGGAGTACAATAGCTGGAGTGATGTGTGTAATCAATTAAAGTCTCAGTGTGTGTTTGTTGATGAATTTTGGAAAACAAACTTCTGAAGCAGATTCAATATTTCTTATTCTAAATGCACTCGGACCAGGTGGGTTTAATGTAGAAAAGCTGTCGCAATCGAAAGAAAGAAATGTATGTTCTGTTGCCCTTCTGGCGCGAACGATTTGCCTTAAAATCACTGCGACCGCCCATATCAGCATGTTCATTACACAAATGTAACTTATATATAATCGTTCCGTCCACTTTTGGACCCAATTTCACGGAGGAAACATCTGAAAACACCTGTTCGTTCCTTGCAATGGAAGGAAATGACACAACTTTGCCAGCTATGTAGGTAAGGCCGAAAGAAAGATATATTCTATTCAGGCGCGTAGCCAGGAATTTGCCAAGGGGGGGGGGGAGCGAAAATGTAGAACAATTTTCAGAGCCGTAGATACGGCATTGCATACTATCAGAGCCGTATACGGCTCTGCATACTATCTAAGCGTAGCGCCACCATGAGTTGGCGCGAAGCGTACAAGAAAATTTTGGCTGAAAATGCCTCCCAGATCGCTGGAAATGGCACTTCCCAGGCCTTG
>JAIPMN010001925.1:0-11517 GCA_020650975.1 Apostichopus californicus | reverse complement strand
ATTCAACCAATCAGAGATCCATGTTTAGTTATGAGCCGTTGCTAAAAATAGATTCAAGACTTTGCGTTGGTACAACCAGGGAGATGTTATGGAACTCCCTGGTACAACTTCCATATAGACTGTACACAAATCAAGCTTGGTGTTGTATTACGTATTAGTCAATGACGTTCGTAGTGTTTAAATATCATATTATGGGCGAGGTTTATTGGGATCCCAACGGAAAATATCTTGGAGAAAAACAAAGTTGAAAGTTGCAAATTTTTCGACTTTTATGCCACCATTTGAAGTAAGATTTAAATATATAAGCTAGTTATGTATGTCGTTATGGCATAGTGGAGTCAGTGAGGTTGAGAAATATCATAGGAAAGGATGCAAAATGCTGCTTTAAAGGTAGCCATGACTAATATTTACTAACATAACACCATCTACATACACTCCTAACACCGATTAAGGGCTTAAAGGTAGCCATGACTAATATTTACTAACATAACACCATCTAGGCCTACTTACACCCCTAACACCAAATCAAACATTCCACAATCTCAAATTATAGGATTTTGAGCAACGTTTCTGCGTGGCATTTTAACACCCTTGTTACTCGTTTCTAAGAAAAGTGTGAAGGACTGGAAAGCTGACAACAGTGGACAATATTGAGATGTGAGTAGTTTTTTCTTCTTTCAAAGGGTGATTTTTATCAAAAGTTTCTCATCCATTGTGATGAATCTGATAGTGCTGTACTTAAAAATCGTTTTTTAACTCACTCTAACACTGTCGGCACCAAAGACCATGAGACGGTAGTGTGCAAAACTCTCCCAGACGACAAAAGTTTGCTTTTCAAAATCACTGAATCCCAGGAGACTGGAGTTCTCACTGGCCAGCGTTATTAGTCTGGTGGGAAGTCTATGAGACTATATAAAGTACAAGCTAAATGGTACACTGTGTCATCAACAATAAGAGACTATCTGAGTATCTCTATGAAGCTTTTGTCAATGCTTTAGCTGCATGGCTGGTTATCAATATGCAGCTGTAGGGTGTGCTTTCATCAACAACCAAAATAAACTCATACTTGCTTCAATGATTTTTCTAGGACTACTGTAGCCACAGCTAGGAACAAACGGGCTGTTAAACCTGACACAGAGTGAGAGAGAGAGGCGCCCTGTTTATGGTGTTTCTGTATGTACATGTTTGTATGTTCCAGGTGTCACGTACAGAACTACAGCGTTTTTTTTGGGTTTTTTTTGTGTGCGGCTGAGTGTTTGTTTTGTAGACCTGTTTGTTAGAGTGAGCTGTGTGGGAGTAATATTTTTTGGTTACTGCAGATTTGAAGATAGGAAGCCTGTATTTACAAGCAATATCCAGGAATCCTTATAGGTACAGAGATCTTCAGATAATAAAATAGTAAAATAATAAAATAGTACTTATATAGCGCGTTCACCAGCAACGCTGCTCGAAGCGCTTTACAGGAATTGAAACAATTAATATACAGGTAACATTTAAAATACAGGAAACATTCAAAAGCAAATAGTAGACAAATATCGCCTAAAAGGTATACACCATAAAACCTATAATAGGATAGAAAAATACATTAAAGAAATGGTGATACATAAAATACTGTACAGTTCAAACATCAACTTAGGCAATTCTAAAATAATATGTTTTCAGCGATGTTTTAAAACTGGCAAGGCTTGCGCAGGTACCGTACGTACTGAATTCGGCAAGGCATTCCAGATAGCAGAACTTTGCCTTGTGTTTGAAATTTGCCTTCTGTTTTGAAAAATAAATACAGTCATTTATCACATGTACAGAACAGGATAAAAAGTATGATAAAACATGCACCTTACTACATTTCTATATTTCTATATACTTTTAAATGCAACGGAAGAAGGGTTTGTTATTTCATAATGTTCCAGAGGAGATGAGGCTTATAGGTCAGCTATATACTAAAAATAAGTATGCATAACTTCATTTCTAACTAGGGGAGCTAAATTTTTCTTAAAAAATTTTAAAATAATTTTTACATATTGTAGAAACTGTTATTAAACACAGTCTCTGATGAGGTTATATAGCAGTTATCACACATAGCAGATACCACTACCCCAACCCCCCGAATCCCCTTCCCCACCCCCCCCCCAACCCTAGAAAAGTCATCAGCATTGGCACTGAATGAATGCAGGGCTAAAAAGTTTTCAAAAGTAGTTTTACTATTCCTGATGGTTCTGAGTCTTTTTATTATTGCCAGATAATGAGTAGTTGGTATTAAAATAAGAAAATCAAATTTTGTCTCAGTGGGGAACTTGATAATATTGAGGCCTGGTGGTATTGTACAGTTGTACAGTGCAGTTGTACAATTCTTGTTGGCATTAGTGTAGGAGTGACCATTCTATGACTTGCTAGCATATTCTGGGCCAATCCTGCTGATCTTTAAAGTACAATCATCAATCAACATTGTCCTCAAATTTAGCATGCTCAAATTTGCTGATTCAGTTTTCCAACACTACAGTATTCCATAACATTGTCAAGTTTCATTTGAAATAATGCACTAAACTGTCGCAAACAATTGTTTCTACATCTGTTTACAGGTAATTGATACTACTGTATGGAGAAGCATCCATCTGACAAGCTACTTTTAAAAAGAGAGCTATTGGAATAATTTAATTTCACTTGAGCACTAAATTAGTTTACTAAATATTGTAGGTGAAAAATATATCTAGAAAGTGTCTAAAAAGTTAGTAAACTTACTCATTAGTTAATTACTCACTAGGTGTCATCAAATGGTAAATATTAAGATGAAAGCAACAACTGCTAGGAATAAAAACAGCCATATTTCATTCCACAAAGCACACATACTGTACCGTCATAGATACAGCATACAAAGGTTAAGGCTCACTCATACAATAAACTGCACTGAGTTAATCTACATCAATTGGTACAGACACATTCTATTAACCAACCAGTAAAAATTTGTTCTCAAGATTTGTATCACTTATTTTTCACTACATAGAATTACTACTGTACAGGTAAAGAGGGTTTGAACAGTACCACATGTAATTTATACATAAACAAGTAGGACTACAACAATAAAGCTGTAACAGCTGTGCAGGCATTGAAGATAAATACAGGGCTCTAGTGCTCCCCGTAAAATAATATTTGAATTCGAGAGCAAGTTTAATTCAGAATATGTTTGCCCTCAATTAATGGCACACAAAACCAGAAATTAAATGTTCATACCACTAGACTGTATGTAGTCCTGCAGGTCTTTGTTTACAAGACCTGAACCAGTGGTGAAGGGGAGGGGGTGGATAGCTAGGGTTTTTAGGGTGCACCGATCCAAGAATGAGGGTAGGCATTCTTCAGTTGTCCAATTCATCTAAACTGCACTTAATTGATGTCAAGCTACAGGTGAATGGGACATTCCCTTCCCCAATGAAAATCGATTACTTGGTTTAGTGGGATTCGATGCAAAATGGTGCTACCATTTCCATACGATTAACTTCATTTATGTAGAACAAGTGTTCAAATTTTAGTACAATCTTGATCAATTTTGAGATAAAAGAAAAGGACAGAAATGTCATACCATGGCCAGCTGTTGACCTCCCCCCCCCCCCCTTACTCTCCACTGGGATCTGCTGCTCATGCATGCCACACTTACTGTACATCAAATAAATATTGTAATAGACCCTCATCCCCTAGATTCTGAAGGAAAAGGTGGTGGGGGATGACCCAGAAGTTGGTCAGTGGGTGGGTGGGTGGGTGGGTGGGAGGAGGGGCTGGGGGGAGGAGCGCTAAAGGTTACCAACTATATGAGATTAGGTAACAGAGGTGAACTCAGGTGACATTTTCTCCTCGTTGCAATATTGTTAAACTTGCCTACGAAAGTTTTCTTTACATGAAATAGAACTACAGTAACATGGTTTGAAACTATGCTCATCTTTGATCCTTAATCATAGTATTAATACAGTATATATTAGTATGAATACAGTATCAATCATAAAATTTGCAGCTCAACATTACTATCATAAATCTCATTCTTTGGAAAATCCGGAACAACGGTTAACGTTGTTGACATATTTGCGGGTTTCACTTGCAGCTAAAGCTCTGCGCTTATAAATATTATTTGAATATCTGAGTGTTTGTAATTTTACATTTTTACCAGTTTGGTTCTCTTCAAACGTTTTCAGCTCATAAAAACTTTTACGACCAACCTGTGGGTCACTACTTCAATTTTGCTGTTGAAAGACAAGTTGCATATATAGTCAATGCAGCTCTAAATAATTCATATCTCGTTAAAGAACATAGCGAACCTTTCTAGCAGCGGGAAAAAGGAGAAGGCAATTAAACGTCAAAGAAATAACTTCATTCCCACTTTCGATGTCACAACTGGCGATGGCAAGGAATATCCAATTCCATAGTTGCTATGAATCACTGTGTTTCATAATTCCATAGTTGCTATGGATCACTGTGTTTCATAATTAACTTTGCTATGGATCACTGTGTTTCATAATTCCATAGTTGCTATGAATCACTGTGTTTCATAATTCCATAGTTGCTATGAATCACTGTGTTTCATAATTCCATAGTTGCTATGGATCACTGTGTTTCATAATTCCATAGTTGCTATGGATCACTGTGTTTCATAATTCCATAGTTGCTATGGATCACTGTGCTTCATAATTCCATAGTTGCTATGGATCACTGTGCTTCATAATTCCATAGTTGCTATGAATCACTGTGTTTCATAATTCCATAGTTGCTACGGATCACTAAAACTAACAAAAACTATGCTTTCCTTTCAATTTCTGATTCTTCAAAATATCCCTTAACAGAAAATGAGGCTTCAATGTCAGTATATTTCACCTGTCTGAATGGTGAGGTGAAATGATATAAGGAACATGAGTTGCCTCTCTATAAGGCCACTTGAGTGTTGGCTTTTCTGATAATTACCAACTTGTGTTGCCCATAGATTTACCTTGCTGGAAACGACACTGGAAAGGAACCTTGTATTGTACCTCTGTTTCGCGTAAGTTCTGTAACAATATTAGCAATGTTGGAAGCAGCTCACAGGGCTATGTCCTTAACATATAAACAAATTCTTGGGGGACAAGTGGTAAGTTTCAAATTGTGTCATTTTCTCTCAAAGTGTACATCAGAAATATGTGTACATACATGTCTTGGTGAAGTATATATATTTGAGGGGGGGGGGGGAGAGGAGGGAGGGAGTGGGGTTATCTATCATTAATATCACAAACCTCCAGGAAATATTCTATTAAATATCTTTCATGGAACGAACCTGCTTGATTGCTTGAACTTTGTTTTGTTATTCTAACATTTGTGATCAATATCACAACGTCAATATTGTCTGAGTGGCCAAGTGGCCATGAGTCACCTTAACGGATGGATATATGACCTCCCACTGACCTGACCTTGTTTAACAACTGTACAACATCCAGGAACTACAACAGCCACTTCTGGACACTTCCTGAATCATCTTGTCTTATTTGTCATGCAACAATGGATTTGTCTGAGAGAGTTCCTCTTTTAAAATAATGCCAACTTTCGATTTTAATCAATTTTTAATACCATGCTAATATTATTATGTTGGAACTTCCAAGAACAGTGCAGTTCACTGATCTTTAACTTCAACTTAATCAACCATCCTCATTTCAAAATAATGCAAACTTAAGTCAAAAAGTTATATATATCTCCTCACTACTACTGTACTTTCCCACCTAGTTGGTCTAAAAATTGGGTGAATATTTCTTTAGCAATGACCTATTCAAAATTCCCCAACGCTTACTGATTTCGGAAATTTACGAGTGACTATATTTACCTCTGGACATTCTATATTTGAGCTTTTCCCATCTAATCTACCAACTGTATGCGACATAACTGGTATAGTCATTCCTACTTTCTGGGCACCTTCCCTCCCTCCCTCTCTCTTCTCCTTTCCATGACTGGTATAGTTTTAGTACTGGTCAGTTAATTAATCAGTTAATTAAGTTAATCAGTTAATTAAGTCTTAGTTGGATTTTTTCACTCTTTGTGTATATTTAAATATATCGACCAGAAGTATGCATTGTGATTACATGCCAGAGAGCAACCTTACTGACAAAAGTTTTTGTATTTGCAAAATACTAAATTACTTGCTGTGTTTTTCTTTTCAAACTGATCCAGTAAGTTTTAAGGAGACATACAAAGCCAAACAAATGTATCAACCTATGTGTTCTACAGATAACTGTCATGAAAATATTTCCAAAACAGCATAAATTGAAGAAAAAATCTTATTCCATTTGAGATATATCACAGACTAATTTTTTCTTTTTTTTACAAGCAAGACTAAAGACTTCATCAAATCTAAATATGTTATCAAGTCACAATTCTGCAAGAATTTGTATTTTTTTGTTTATTTTTACAATATTACAATATTCAAAACGTTCTTATTCATGAATGCGTATCCATTTGTTTAATAACTGTTGTGTCCATTTTGGGTACTTTGCTCCTGCAGCGCTTCTGAGCAGTTTTTTTTTTAACTGGATAAAAGCGCTTTACAAATTCTTATAATATTATCATTATTATTATTATATTATTATTTTCTGCAATGTGGATGGAACTTGCATATATGTGTATGCTGAATAGAGCTATGCGTATGAGAGTAATGCGTATCCATTTGTTTGATAACTGTTGTGTCCATTTTGGGTACTTTGCTCCTGCAGCGCTTCTGAGCAGTTTTTTTTTTTAACTGGATAAAAGCGCTTTACAAATTCTTATCGTGGGGACGAACTTTCATTTCGTTCGCGCAGTCATGTCGTTATATCTACATTCTTATTATTGTTCTTTTTCATCTTTGTTCTTGTCTGTTTTGTCTCTTGTTTCATTGTTGTATTTTTTGCCCAAATGGCCGCCCATACATAAAAGCCAAAGATAAATGGTCGTTGTGTTTGTCCCCCCTTAAAACTTTCATTCTATAGTGTATCCAGCCAGCCAAGTTACTTACCTTGAAAGTCTATGACAGCTGTAGAAAGAGTGTACTTAAGATACGACACCGATGACTGGATGGACGAGTGGTAGTCATGTCTGGCTTTGATCCAGAGTTGATGTTCCAGATCTCTGGTACAGCAAGATAAACCCGGTTGACATATCGTTAAATCATTAGCTGCAGACACAAAAGTAATTGATTAACGTTAACTTTTAAAGAACTTTACAACAAACAAAACAGTACTCAGTATGTACACATTATACATTTAACTACAAATTTACCAAACACATAGAGAACCCAAAGTTCAACATCAATAATTCCCTTCTTGGAAAAAACCGGACTTAACATTTAATATGCACAAATTAAACAAACTATGATGCAAATAAAATTGAGCTCTTGACTGGCAATAGAAAATGTCTGTGATTAAAGGGATTGGCGTACAGTTTGAACAGTATTTTACACAAGTCGTTCATATTTAGGTAACTTTGCCATAACTGGCAGAAGAAAGTGAGGAATATAACATACCAGTATCATTTTACAAGTTCAGTTTTTTTTTTCAAATCCTGAGTTTATTTCAAAGATACTGTTCACATGTTCCAATTCTTGATTCACAAGTAACTTAGAAACTTGTAAAGAAACACAAGCATTCAAAGTTTCACTAAGGCATATAATTTCTCAACTACAATATTTTATAGCTGCTGTGTCTCACAGCCCGGAAAAATAATGCATCTGTGCCAACAAAGTTGTTGGAAAAATTACTGAATTTCCTTGAATTGCTCTAAAATTATGTCAGTGCATAATACACAACAGGGATCGGAGAGATACTTTTGCTAAAAGCAAAGCTTTGAGCATTGATTTTAAACTTTTCAGGCACAGTATATCTGTATTGCTTGACTAACGTAATATGTACAAGCTTTGTTTCAAATATTGTGGTAAAAAAGTTTTAAAAAAAAAATTAAATATGAGAGTGTCCAATTTTGCCATGATCATGCAAGTGATAATTTCTAATATGGAAAAGTGTGTGGGGGAATGAAATGTTGAAAGTGTCCTACTCGATCATATCTCTACTTGTTTGTTAAAACTTCATGTGGTGTGAAAACAAAAATAGGCTATCGTGTGAGACTGAGACTTTCCAAGGTAAGTAGGTTCTGTACAAAAGGAGAGTGCATATTTAGCCCGGAGACAGGTAAGCGAGGATTGTGTGAAGTAAATTCTAAAAACGATTCATTTGTAACATCTGTTATTTGGAGTAATTTAAAAAGGTCTATACGTTTCTTTAATAACTTATCTATGATGAGCTGATTTTTAATTCCTCTTTGCCTAACTATGAGACTGATATTGTAACCAGAGAGTGTTAGTCAAGTTTGCACATGACGTTTCGCAGCTGATTTTGATCATGTGTGCAATGTGTGTAAGTGGGTTACGGGGCCTGATGTTTCGATCCTAGTAGCAGAATCTTATTCCCTTTAATAAAACTTTTACATATTTATCTACACAGGCTTTTTTGGAGCAGCTAAACAGTTTGCTTTTTCTTTTCATTTTTTTTTGCTCTCTTTTTAAAATTGATCATGTAACATATATAAGACACCCTGGCCTTACAAGCTTGTCTTCATTAACTCAGAAGAAACTTGATACACATCGAATGGGGATGTAACGCATGCTGCTTTAAACTAACTCAAATTGTGTTTACAAACAGTCTTGCCCTGCTTTTTTCTTAACATCTATAGCTGAAGTGGACACTTACAAAAGTATTCCTGCCCACCAACTTTCATAGGGGCATGCACACTTCAGACAGTGTAGCTCAAGTGCTGAAGCCAAGCAAAGGAATACAACCTATTCATTACTGAGCAAATATGGGGCATAACAGCTTTAATTGGCTCATACAGTAGTACTCTTGAAGAGAGCTCTCTGTTTCTCAAACAGTTAATGATTTTGTCACTCTGGTTTACTACATTTAAAGCTGGTTATCATCCTTGGAGCTGTCAAATCTTCTCTAAGAGATAACAACAAAATAATGAAGCTACTAGACTGACAAGCTCAAAAATAAACATGTCAATTGATTCCCATTTCTTAAACAACTTTTAGGTTTCTTGTCAGAAGAGAGTGGCTACTCGGTACATGTATCCGCAGGGTCTATTGGATGTTCCATAAAACTTTTACAATTAACCTGTATTGTGAGAGGAATGTCTGGATTACTTCTCTACAAAAGCAGCCTATCTATAGGGGTGCAGGAGAGACATAATGAAATGTGTGGAAGAAGTATTAGTCAACAAGCTAACCCTGAGGGCATAAGGGAAAATTCTAAAGGGATCTCATTACTAATACCAAGTCCTCTTTTCTTTTCTCTTTTCATGAAACTGTGGGAAAATATTGATTTTAAAAAGATGCTGCATATGGTTGCCAATAGACAATTACCTGGTTCATCTAATACTGGTGAAAAAGGATTATAGATTTGTAGACAGCAACAAGTAGGAATAAGCAATATATGGTCATCCAAATTGTTAACTAACAGAAAATTTAAGGTCTAGCTAAATCTAATAATATTGTGTACTAACTATAGTCTAAACCTTAAGATATGTGTGCAAATTCCACTGACTACTGAACCAAGCAGAATTGGTACAGAAATCCACTGCAGTTTAGCCCAATCTGGTACATGCAAATTAAAGTTTTGAACAGTTCTTCTGTCTGGTTGCAAAAATAATATTGTCTTTTCTTATCAGTAATAATACAGACTTTGTAGTATTAATACTGATAGTCTGTATGAAATATCATTTGATTTTTTCTGGAAATTTGACTAGATTAAAAAAAAAATTATGACTGAAAAAATGTTGAGTCATATATCTGAACATTATAAAGTTTAAAATATGCAACTTCCGCAATTTCCATCATGTAGCCTATTTATTTACTTTCCTGGAATCATAAAGCCACATATTGTTTTCATGCCTGTTCAGTACTTGTTGAGCACTTCCTGTCTAAATTAAAAGTCTCAGCATCTGAAATCAACTAACTTGTTCACAGACATTTATTTTTTGTGTGATGGTTATACCTATAGGTTAATTGGCTATTTTGTGCTTTAATTATTTATACATGCAGAGTCACATACTGTAGTAAAAGGATATATGCAAAATGGGCAATATGCTATCTAGGGGGCCCTGTAGCAAGTATAGGCTGGTCAGAGCTAGTCTAGCCTCCTTCAAATTACAAATAAATGAAAGCATGTACAGGTCTAGGCTATCCTAATCAGAATATTTGATTATATAGCACATGTCAGTTCATGTCACAGTATTTTTATAAGAGAAAAAGTTCAAAGTCAAACATTTGATTGCTTGCAACTTTACTATTAGCCTATATCATGGCAATAGTATACTTAATGAATATTTCATAACCTCCATACTTCATTTGATTGTATCTAACGTTAGGAACAGGCTAAGCAGTAACTATAGTATAAATGTTTAATTAATAGCTGCATACAACATTTAGGCCTAATCTATACCTATGGTATTTAGCGCGGGTGAATGACACTTCAATTAAATGACAAATATGCCTTTAGTTTTATTCAATATAGATACAAGATGTTTATAAATCAAACTAGCGATGGTGACCTAGCCCCACTTATTTTTACATACTTTTCTGTGGGCACTAGGTGTGGAAACAGTGCCCGTGAGTTTCCCTTCACATCGGACTTTGACACCGCTGTTTCGACAATTATTTTCCCCCAAGGAAATTGGCATATCAATATCATCTTGTAAGTAGTAGTACTAATCAAACGGGCCTTTTCAAAAATATGCAGAAAACTTACCATTTGTTGCTTGAATTGGGATAGAAACGTACGGATCCCTGAATTGAAAATGACTTAAAATATTGTAAACTTCAGCACAGGTATCTATTTCCCCAGAAGTCCAATGTATCGTTCCCAAAATTAGAAAATAGAAGAGAGAAAATAAGTAATTCCGAAGAAACATATTGCTTGTTTGTTCTCGTTGTGATAGGGCGATGAAAGAAATACGGTGATCGTCCTTCGGTTACCGATTTAAATCATAAATGTGTCGTCATGGTCGTTCCATTAATAAAAAAAGAATGAGTCTCGGTTTTCAATCTGACTATCTATAGGACTGTTTTTTATTGACTATTGAGTGATTCTTCGCCGTTATCACGATCAAAATCAATTATGGACGTCGCCAACGCTTCCATCGAGTGTGATTTGGTTGCAATAGCCACGAGTGTTCATGCTGTGAATGGCAAAAAGTTAGTGATGCATAGGATGAGTAATAGCTTCGGCTTATGGATATCAAATTCTGTGTTGATGAGTTGATTGCAACATAATAACGTATAGCAATATAGAAGAGCGATCTCTCCTTTGTGAATTTTTACAGTTCTGTAAGAGTCTCTCTAGATGAGCAAGAAATCAAGTATTGTTTAAAATCTCCTAACCACTAACCTGCCTAACTAGTTCCCTTTTCATTATTAATATTTTCCTCTTGTATATTATTTGAATATAGGCTAATCATATGATGGTAGGCCTATATTTTTTATTCATTTCAGCC
>JAIPMN010001924.1:0-21132 GCA_020650975.1 Apostichopus californicus | reverse complement strand
GTGTGTGTGTGTGCTCTTGTGCTGTTTGCATCAACAGACTGCTTGTAATCTATGGAGGGCTTAAGTACTAGACAGTTTGGTTGAAGGTAAACACTACACATATGATAAAACTGATTGCAATGAACTTTCATTGACACCAGATTTACAGGTCAACTTTTGTTGTCCTACAGATGAAATTAAAGAAGCCTTTTCATTATTAGACATGTAGGTGTAATCTCACCTGTAGACTTGATTATTGAACAGGGGGGAAGTGCAGTAACACAACTTCCTGTAGTGTGTGGGCTCATAACTTCCACAACAAATTACTCAATTTGTGGTTTTTGAAAAAACAATGCGTCCATCCATACAAAGAGACTAAAAAAAAAACAACAAACTTTGCATGCTTGAAAATATCCCATGCTGATTAAATCCAGTTTGAGGAAAGTATGCTTTGATAAAATGTTGGTCTTCTCTTTCAAAGACTTCCAAGGAAAATCAAAGGAAATTAATAAATATGTTAATGATTTACTATGATTATTTATTTTTTAAACGTGAAATTTTTAAAGGGACTGCAAGGTAGAACAACAATATGGCGAACATTGGTTTTACTTAAATGTAGCATTATATGCTTGATTGTTTACCTGACACTAGTGAATTAGCAATGTTTCATATGTCAGACTACCAGATTAAAGTCTGTAACTAAACAGTGTGGGAGCTTGTTGTTCCATATGGATAATATGAAGCATCTCCTCTTGGCCAACTATCCATCAACTGTTAATTTAAAACCTGGTTTTAATGATAATTTGACACAGTCATTAAGGTATGACACTGTCATAGAAGGCCGGTTTGGAGAATTGTAGCCTAATATAGGGTTTTTGTGGAGAATCAGAGTTTAGGCAGACTCCATGGTTTTCTACGTGAAGCGGTAAACATTTCCTTGAGGGTGTGCCTTCGTCCATCCTCGGGGTGTGAGTGTCTCAAGTGCAGGACAGAAATAGATTGATATGCTCAAAAGATACATAGCAGACAACAAGACACTGTTATGTAAAACCGTTAACTTTAACATACAGGCAGGTGTGTAGTTTACATACAAAATTAATACTACTGTAAGTGATTAAGTTTGTGATGAATGTTGATGAGTGTTTTGAAAAGATAAGAAAAGCAGGTAACAACAAAAATTCAGTTGGTTTTAAAGAAATGTCTCTGGAGTTAGTACGGTAAATAGACGTTACTGTTTTAATATAGAACTTTTTCACTTTCGAAATATGATAAAACTTTTCACTTTTGAAATACGATAGAACTTTTCACTTTTGAAACCCTTCTTTCATACATAGTGCCAGAGATGTCTTTCTGCATATCCCTTTAAATGGTTTTGCTTTACCTGTAGAATATTGATGAGAAATAAACCTTGAATTGTGGTTTCAGCTTTTTCAACTCCCCAGCTTCTGAAATTCTCTGCAGCCTTCAGACTCCACAGTAAAAAAACATCAGTGAAGATTCTGCATTGCAATGGATAGCACAAAGGACAAACTTTGAAACAGAAGCTAATGAAAAAAACAAAAAAAACCCAACTTCATTGCTATTGCCTATTTAGGCCTTGTTCACATTTAAGAACACAAGGGCAATTATTGATGTTAGGTCCGTGAGGAAGATTATCAATTAAGAACATGACCCGTTCACATTTAAGAACGAGTGAGTTTCGTATTAAGTCTGCTTGCGAGTTTAATATACTGCGCAGGAATGAAAAGGTCATATAAGCTGTTTACATTTTCCTGTGGTTTGCCGTTGCCACATGTGTTGTACTAATTTGGTACATACTCCGTACACAACTGTGCCGGATTGTTCAATCATTGCACATGAACAGTATTATGTATTCAAATTTCGAACCAATCCGTACCACTAGATACCATTACACGATATTCCCGATTCGAATTTCCTACAAACTCTTCAAATGGATGAGCGAACGATCTTGCTAGTCACTGTTTTACTGCTGATGTCGATATCGAAGGCATTTATTGTTAAGTCTAAAGAACTTGTAACTATGCATAGGCTAATGTAACTTAATTCTAGGCTAGGCCATACAAATGGTTTTAGCCTTTTAGTAACTGCCGTAGCAACTGATTCCAAAATCATCTGTTTGAAATAAACATAAAATTACCGATTTTGGCCTCTTCAAAAACCTGTGAGTTTGGTGTACAATGAATTATAGTTGATTAGATTTAAGTGGACTGTCATTCAGTTTGTTTTAGTCTCACAACCTTAACGGTGACCTTTCTGCAGTGTTGGTCCAATTGGTGCAAAGAAAAATGAAATGGGTTCCCGTATAGCGTCGTTACATAGTGTTTCGGTTAAGAAAGGCAACGGTTGGATACTTGAACAAACAAACATAACGCTGGTATGCCTAATACTGATCTGTATTCTGTGCCGTATGCCTACTGTATGTTCAAAAATACCTGCCAAATCACAACTGGATCGAGCGGAGACTTAACCGGAAATCTTGGGTCACCATAAATCGGCGACTGTTCACATTACATTTATTCAGAAGGCAAGAGGGATTGAAGAAACCCCGAAAGGAGGATTATCCAAGTACGAGTACACAAACGTTCACACAAAGGGAATTAATCGCCCTTGCGGACTTAGAGTATGGTGCGTTCTTAAGTGTGAACAAGGCCAAAGTTACTTGGGACTACAAGCAGGAAATTTAAGAGCAATGCATATCACTGTTTTTCTTTTGAACTGGGCAGTCCACCCTCAATGAATGACTCCTACTTCTCTAGAAAAAATAAGAGTGAAAGAAAGAGAAAAAGAAAGCTGATTCCTTGAATTATTTCCAAAAAGACATGGAAAATAAAATAAGAGACGTCCCCCCCTTCCCCCCCCTCCACCACAAGAGCAAGAAAAATGAATAGGGATATGTTCTAATCTTTACCAGAAATCTCATGATTTTGCTATATAGTTTTTTCGTTTGAAGTAAAACCAACAAGTTGTTTGACATGTGTGACTAATTTCTGATGTATCACAGATAACATTTAATTTCTAAAAAGAACTGCTTACAACTGATCTCCCGCGCTACTGCGGTGACTAAATCCTCAACCTTTCTCAAAATAGCAACGTGACTCAGGCTTGCGTCCACGAAATGATGCGAAGAGTCAGACTATGCCGAAGCTTCTTACGTCAGCAATTATGAGATCGTACGTCGTCGTCGTCGTCGGGAGAGCTAGCTTTTCTATGACACAGACATTTTGTGTTTAATAAAGAGCCTGGTTTATTCCTTTAGTATATTGCAGCCTTGGAATTATCATTCTCTTCTATCACTGATGACTGTCAGCGAGGGAGAGAGAGAGACGAGTATGAAACATACGCTATGACTCAGAGTGAAGTGTCGAGGGCAGTCATTAGTGTGATCTTATTTCGTGAGTAATGTAGAAGACTCCAGCATCATCATCACCGCCTTCGACTTACCCGTGCCGTGTTAAGGGTTATAATTACCGCAGTATATCGATGGAAGAAAGAAATCGTCTCAGTTTAAGGAGGCCTCTGAGAATGGAACCCTGAATGGGTAGATTTTATTTGGTCACAAAATTAAAGAGAACTGACATTGCAACGTTGTTTACTGACTAGCCAATAAAAAAGAAAGAAAAAAGGCATCATACCATAAAAACAAAGGGGGGGAGGGGGGAGAATTGTTCTGTGTAAGCTACAAAGATAAATATTTGTCAGGAAGGATAGAAATGAAAGAAAGAAAAACATAAGTCATGTTTCAAGAGAGGAATTAAAAGAGGCTGAATCATCAGCATCATTTAAATAATGCTTAACAACTTTAACATTTTCCTATGAATTTGCATAAAAAACACTGTCAACAATGGCCAGATGAATATTACAAAGACAAGCAGAGAAGATGGGCCAACATTACACATGTGAAAAACTTGAACTATATTTCACCTTCTGGTGGCATGTACAAACAATGATGATGCTTTGAGAAGTGTACTTTAACATGTAGTTTGAAGATACCACGACTTCAGTCTAAAACCAGTACATGAGTCCACCTATCTACGGCTCTGTTAGGACAGCGCCCTCAACAGAAATGCTGAAGATCCCCATTCATATGTATAACATTAGCAATATTTCCTCAACCACAGAGCCAGTTTCCTAAATTACAAACCTTGCCTCAGTGAAGCAATCCAACAATCAAAATATTCTACAAGCACAGACTGTAATCTCAAACAGTGCAAAAAGAAAAATCATTCCTAATAAATATTTTCCATTTTGGGGTATCCACTCAATATCAAAATATCAATGAAAAACAGATAGTTTTGAAAAGTTTTAAATTTTAAATTAGCATATATGGCTGGAAATCTTCTGGGAGAAGCTGTTTGTTAGCCATGATACATCACACATACTACAGTGGGCTGAAAAAAAAGGCCAAAAGTTTAAAACAATTCCAAACTTCATGATTACACTATTTTTTTAAAAATAATATCATATAAATTATCAGCATTTTGTCCAATCTAAGCTGCACTTTGTTTTGTCCTGTTGAAATTATTCAAGTTTCCTATGAAAAGGAAATTTGGTGCTAACAGAAAATATAAAAATATCTAGGAAGAAGCAAAAAGGGGAGGAATTGGGAGAAGGAAACCACTCTGAAGTTTTGACTACATTACTGAGGTTTCCACATTGAAACAAACAAGTCTCAGTATTACCCCGTCCCTGCCTCCTGTCCCCACCCCCCAAGAAACCACCCTGGAGTTTTGACTACATTACTGAGGTTTCCACATTGAAACAAACAAGTGTCACTATTTCCCCATCCCTGCCTCATGTGCCCCACCCCCTCCCCCACCCCAAGAAACCACTCTGGAGTTTTGACTAAATTACTGAGGTTTCCACATTGAAACAAACAAGTGTCACTATTTCCCCTCCCTGCCTCCTGTCCCCCACCCCCCCCATAACTTTCATTTCCATTTATTTATATTTGTAATGAAGCCACTGTTGCAGAAACCTTGCTTGGTAAATGTACAGCTTCTCACAAGAACACTGCTTGCAGACTATAACTAGTTGGATTGACATGAAATAAACAACAGATTTCTGGTCCCATTATATCACAATACACTGCTTGTGGTAAATGTTGCAGTTGTGGTTTGATTGGTACACAGGTGGCTATTTTCTTAGTCTAATTGTGGTTTTACTGAGTAATAGTTGATCATATATATCACAGCAACAGAGTATCACCTGTCTGAAAGGTAACTACACCACCTACTGTACTGCAAGGATTTCATAAAATGTTGAAAACAGGCAAAGTATATATGTCACAGATAGAATAGTATTGTAAGGGTGTGGTACCAACTACTCCCTACTCTGTTGCATAACACCACAAGAGCTATGTCATGCTTCACGACTGATTTTCTTTTTTCTACTGCAATATGTCTTCCCTTGTATACCTCTTTTTATTTTCTGATTTACTTTCTGGTAGATTTATGCAACCTTTTATCACCCCATTAATTTTGCCTGGTGCGAAACAAAGAAAACCCCAAATACTTTCAAATTGTAAAGGCATTTGGCTAGCACTGAAAGTGCGTATATCTATTTTTATATTTCTGAAATCTCAATAACAATATCCCAGATCTTAAAGAAGTAGCAAAAACGAGACAAACTTAGTCACAAGGCAAATGTTTAACGGTTAATTGTCAGGTAGTCTCTCTGACCACTTGTTTCATCAAATTCCATTTGCATCTCGATAAATACCCCCCTCCTCCCCGGTAATTTAAAAATGATAATTGGTAGCAACCCTCTAAACATTTGGTATCTCCCTCTAGACATTAACAGAAATTAAACAGAAATAGTAGTAGGCCTATATGATCCACCTGAAGAGATTTTTGGCCCAATGCTTGCTGTTCTATTCACCAAAGCTACACATCTCTCCTACAGTGTGCATACCACAACCAGAAAACAATCCTTACAAATTTGAGTCAGTGCGTCTGAATGAATTTTCCTGACAATTTCAATAATCCATAGATTAATATTGTAAACTCTGGAATTCATCTTAATTTTGTTAGCAACAGAGGTGACCGAAATTATCCTACACTTTATGGCAAATCCAGGTTTCATATTAACACTGTAGCATGGTAAAGCTTCTAGTGAACACTAACAAATTGGCATTGACTTTGCTCTTTAACATTACATGATCTGTATACGGCCAGTCGTCGCAGGTGAAATTACCCAGCTTTCGACAGCGTATTCACACAGCCTGATAAAGTAACCACTTAAACATTTGTTTTTGCCATCTCAACACAGGCTGGCTCTACCAGCATCGTAACCGAGCAACCTAACATGACGATCCATCTCTCCTATCCAGCTAGCTCGGATAGTCATTTACTATGCACAGAAAACCAGAAAGTGCATGTACGCTCTGACACCACCTTCCTGCGATCTGATTGGTCACATTTGTCTCACCATGATAAAAATAGAAATGACTTCGCAAGCGTAAAACTTAATTGTAAAGCAGCTGCTGATAGCTGGAACCTCATGAATGGATTGAGGAGAATTTGGGAATCGCAGAAAAAGACACGCGCGAGTTTACAACTTACTGAGCCAGACAGAGGTGATTTGAAACGGTGTATTCAACAGCTGAGTCAGGCTGACTTCATCTAAATTGCAAAGTGGGGCCACCGTTGGCAAAGGTGATCCAGCGGGTTTACATATGATGGGTTTGAATTGTGACTTGGGGAGGCCAAACCTTTACGTAGATCTACGATTTTGTGTTTTAATTTGTAGGCAATGCTAAATAGTTTCGTTGGATGAGAGGGGGAAAAATATGCTTGAATTAAAGCTGAGAAAGATTTTAAGCATTTGAAGTAAACAATCGGCAGGCAAATTTTCATAGTCCTAGAATGCTAATACATTTAGGTTCCTTGCTGATCCACGTGAGAACAACTTGAACAAGAGATTTTCAACTTCTTGGTATTGCTGGCTTGAATTTGATAAGTATGGCAAATTATCAAGAAACGTATTATGAATGTCAGATCAACCAAATTTTGCAGCTCTTCAATTGTTCAGCACAATTGATGATGGGTTCAATCCTAACATCACTCTGTAACTTGGAACTGTGCTTTGCAAATGGTTGCTATGAAAAGATGCGAGATTTGATGCTGAAACAGTACCTGGAGATACGTCCACACAGAGGCGGAATAAGCTGAAAGACACTTGTAAACTTAATCTGTTTCTAGCACTGTCCATCAATGGTCAAAGATTGACAAAATTGGGCATAAGATTTGCAAAGAAACAAAAATGGTGGTGTTGCTTGTATGACATTCTTATGGGGTGTGTGATAAAATGTGGCATTAACAAAGGTTAAATAAAGGATAATGAAGTAGAAAAATATGTTCTGCGGGGAAGGTCAAACCAGTAATAGGCTAGTGTTTCCATAGTTTATTGCTGTTAAAAGTTATGTTAACCTTACGATGAGGTCACTAAGGTACAAAATTTGTCCAGAGGAAAACTCCATGAAGAGAAAGAGGAGTTGATTTTCAGCCTACAATGAAGCAACATGCAATGACAGAGGGGAAAAAAAACTTAGTAATTACTTTTGCTGATCTAAAAATTAGTACCAGACTGAATAATTATTAACTTCAATGTTTGTTTCCTGCCTCATCTAAAACAATGCGAAAGGATCAATGATTGGAGTGATATAAAAAACAAAGAGAATATTTATTTAAACAGTGTCAGTGGTGGGATTGGAGCAAGAGAAAGGGGAACAGAAAAGGTACATTTTTTAACAGGTTGTATTAGCAGACAAAGTCTAAACCTTTGATCACAGGTCCTGGTCTTTATGGCATAGCATACGGATGCGTGCTATATCATATAACAAGTCATTGAGAGGATATGGATATAGCAACCAAATGTTTTCAAATATTAATAATAGTAAAAGAGAAAGAAAAAAAAATTGTTATTAATAGCAGCAATAAAGCAAGCAATAAAGTTTCTTTTAACCCTCATAATTCATGCGGTTGAGGTTATTACAGGTATTAAGCATGGAGACTGGAGTGCTCAAATATCTTGATGACCGTGTGTGTGTCTCTACTCATAGCGCTGGATTCTTATACACAATATAATCATAAACATTATACCAAACGACTCTTTCAAAGCAAGGTTTGGTAGATGAGATGGTAGATCTCATTACAACATAATGTGCAGGTCTATTTGGTTTATGAGTTACACTAGACTTAAAGCATTATAAAAGTCTGCAATGATATTTCAAAACACTTTTGGTAGCAGAAGAGCATGGTGGTTGTTGGTTGGGTTGGGGAAGGGGGATGGTGGGGGAGGGAGGGAGTGAGAGGGATCGAGCTCTGAAAATTTCGGCTATTAAATTTCTAAATTCTTAAATCCCCAGTATGTTAAGGACTTAAACACAAAACAAGTCGAATATCCATAAATTGTCAGCTGAGTAAAAAAAAAAAAAAAATTAAAAAAATTGGCAGGATATCCGTTTTTGATATTTAAGCCCTGTACACAATCAGTAAACTTATAACTCTCATGAGCCTGTATGCGTGTGTAATTAAAAACAATTGCCAGGGAGAGCTAGATATTAATTGCAGCCCATAGACAATTCAAGGCACTTGTTTTTTTTCTCTCCAGAAAGTGGCTAATATTTTATGCAATTCTAGGCCCAGGGGCTGGGGATCAAGGGGGTTGAAGTTAATATTTTAATATATCATAATTATTGTCAGGCCTCATTTGACATGTCATGTCATTGCACCCCTGAGTGGCAGTGGTGATCATACATTCATGTAATCTATTAAGTATGTAAACTTTAAAATTACTGAAATATCACCTCATTACAGGTACTCAATTCTGAAATTTGTGAAAGCAAACAGACATTTGACTAATTAATGATTAATGAACATTTGCCAAAATTAATGTATTTCAGCTGCTGGCTTCAAATGACACCCATGTCATCCACCAAAACATGAATAGGATTCCATTAGTATCTATAGGACTTTGTCTGTTTGTCCCTCAGACAACCAGGGGTTAACGTTTGGTTGTCCAACGGCAAATTGGGTTGTCTGAAAAAATGTAGTAAAATTACACAGAGCCAACAATATGTACATTCTATTAGAGATATGTATGTTTGTTAGGACCAGCTTTGGGTCAATACTAAAAAATCCCCTCAGAATGGATCTTAGGCCTACCACTATTTTGGTTTCATTGCTGATGATTTCTTTGCTGATGATTTATCATTTACCTGTTTTGGGGGTTCTGATGCAATCTGAATTTGATGAATACAACTGGCTGTTGTTGTTCTCGTCAGTACATGCAAAATATAGTAGGACTGGAGTAATTTCAGGACATTTCAAGGAACACAACCTGTAAACACAAAAACTTCTAACCTTAAAATCAAAATTTCCACTTTCTCTTTATATCATGCTTTGGTAAATTTGGAATTGTTGACATAACAAAGGTAAAGAATTTAAACTCCAAAGAAACTGTTGGTGATTTGATTGCACATCTATAAGAGAAACATACCGTAAATATTAATAGATGATATAAGGCGCAGTATGTTTTTCCTTTGGATGAGAGAAGGGGTGTGGTTGGTAAAGGGAGGGGGGTACTTGGCATAAATATGCTAGCTACTGTAGTTCCTGCTATAAATGGCCTACTTTTCATGCTTTGTTCTACCAAGTGCTGCCATTGTTGCGTTAACACATAAAAGTAGGTCACACTGTCCCAGACAGGATATGATATTGATCTATCAAAACCACTGAATATCAGATTTGAAAAGATACTTAACAGCCCACTCTTTTTTCTTTTCTTGGGTTTGTTTCGATGAGACTACATATACCATTTATATGCCAAAGACGTGTTTCTGTTACCCAGTATATTCTAGAGAATGCTTTGCAATAATTAAAAGTGGCAGTCTCGATGGCATGTTAGGAAGTGTAAATGAAAACGAGAGGAAGAAGGAAGTGTTAAACTCATATAGATGGTCCTAAGTTACATAGTCTGGCTGTGAGAAGGGTCCTGGATATTATATACGAAGAATGACATCCACTTCACCATTGATCAAACAGTAGTGCTTTCTTTCACTTTAGTTACATTAAAATGATCTAAATGTACTGGAGGTATATATATATATATATGGATTTAATCATTTGGGTTGCTCCTAATCAGTGATTTACAAGTACATTTTCAGGACCATTACAAGTAGTGCTGCACTGTACCAGTTATCGGCATGTATTATTTGTATGGGCCAACATCGCTCTGTCTGATATTGGTAAAGTTATCATCATTTACTGATAATTCGTAACCTATATTGCTTCTTTTAAACAAATGCTTCGTTTATTAAAATAATTTGGCATAGAAACCAATCCCCCTCCCCCATTCTGTGGCATTTCAAAGCGATTTCATAATTCGGTGCTCTAACTAGCCAGTCAAGCCGATATACATACATTTTGAACAGTAACCTTATCCATAGGCCCTATGTAACAGGAGTTTGATCACCCCTAACAGCAACACAGTTTGAACTGCACCCTTATCCATAGGCCCTATGTAATAGGAGTTATGATCACCGCTAACAGCAAAACAGCTTTAACTGCACCCTTGATCACCCATGAGGAGGGGGGGGGGGATAATTGTTACCAAAATGTTGGACCTCTAACTTTTTTTTTAGGATTTGACTCTAATGTGTTTCTATGTCTTGATTTTTCACCATGTGAGAATAATTCACTACTCTAACAGTTTGAGTCACTTTGTTTAATTGCTGATTTATAAATGAAAAAGAAAAAGAGAAGAAGAAATTTTCCATTTCAAGTTTAAAGAGGCCTTAATAAATGCTGCCATCAGCAGCCAACCAGATAAGAAAATGAAGCTGAAATATTCATTCCTGTCCATACATCCAATATTATTGATTTGAACTGTTAACTATATTATAGAGGGTCACCAATAGGAATTCTTTTTCTTTTATGACAGAACTACACTGAAACCACATCAGCACCAAAAAGTCAGAATAAAACCATCATGAATGAAATCTGTCAACCAGTGTTACTGTACTTCTTCTACTGTGGGAAATATACCTAAACAGTAAGAAAAGCCACCTCTTTCAAGAATTGGCCCAATCCCCACAAGCTATATATTCCTTTGGGACATGACCCTTTCTACACTATTTCTCTCTTATCTCCTTCCCTAAAAGAAAAATAGCCCCAATCAATTAGTCCAAGTGGTAATAGAAACAGCTTACAACTTCAGGGTCAAGACTGAAATTGCAAATTTAGAAGAAACAAATTCTTTGTGTTTCTGGTGGTGCCAGGCACACAGTTTTTCTTGACTTACAGTGACTGTAGCAGCCATGGTTAATGTCAACTCTAGTGAGGAGTGACAAAGTTACAATAGTTAAAGAGTGTGGAGGGTGTACAAGATACAGGCCATTTGAAAATTGACTCTAGGAATCTAACCTTTATGATCATTAAAATGATACCAAAATAAACAAGTTTAACAGCCAGCTTCAAAGATCTTCAGTGGTTTTGACAATGTGCAGGCAGGGAGGGATTGAGGGTGTCCTTTGAAATCTTGGAAGTTTGAAATATGAGGACAAGTTTTTATAAACACTGGAAGAAAGAAGAGATGGAAGGAAGGAAGGAAGAAAGAAAGAGAAGGCAAAGAGATAAACTTCTTTGTGGAGGGAGCTCTTTAAAGATGAACCAAGTCATATAGATGATATTCAAAGAGACCACAAGCTGTGGTTTAATTTGTCAGATCTGAGGCAGGTTGACCTGACCTACACAAATGATTGATGGTGTGAATGATGGATGGATTGATGGAAGGGTTAAAGGGATACACATTTGTTCCGTAACTAATTTATCCAGGCTTTAAGTTATTTGGATAAACAGTACAGGGTGACTGACTACCAAGGGATGTATTTAAGAAATTTGGTGGTGTTGGACATGTATGTCAAAATCTGGACAAAAAATAAATTAAAAAAATAGAAAGAAAGAAAGAAAAGTAGGTGATTTTGTTTAAGATATTTTGGTTTAAAGATATTCACCATTTGACACAATTAATTAAACACAAAACTTGCTGATGCTTTGAAGCTACAAACAGTTTACTTACAGACTATGTTAAAAGTTAATGTTGCAATCCATTGTATCATTAATAAGATAAGTTCCATTTGTGTAGTACTTTGCAAGACTTTCCTTTTTGTCTTACAGGTGATTATTACGTTGCTTGTGAGGAACATACTTCATGAAGGATGTGCTAAACGAGATCCCACTTACCTCCTATTGCAGAGCCTCTGATGGTTTACAAAGTAAACGTGTTTTAAGGTGCTATCGTAGGTTACATGGACTGATATTTAGTACCTAAACACATCTTTTTTTGGCTACAGTTTTAATAGCTGAGCTGAATGTGATAAGATGTGTCCACTCTAAATAATACATACGATAACCTTGCCCTTATTCTTTCACTCTGAAGAGTTGGTTTCTATTGCCTATTAACCTGTATTATTCTTAAAACAATTCTGATTCTTACTGTTTTTGCTTAATTATTAATAATTTACACAATAGCACTTTGAATAATTTATGGACTTACATGTGAATAATGTATGCAATATTTTGTATGATGTACCTAGATAATAATAATATGCACCTAAACTGATTAAGTATGTTTACCCTTATATGAATAATATGAATGCAACATTATGAATAACCATGGCCATATATACTAAATGTGACTAATGCATATTTATATATTATTCTGAATTATGTGTGCACTCATATGAATACATGTACTATCCCCCCTAATTTGTATAATTATTCTAAACAGACAATGTTTTTGAATTTACATGTTCTAACAGACACAATGTAACAGTGGATACTGCTATATATGGGAACACTACCATTATTTGCCTAATCTATAATTAACATGTGATAAGTGATGGATGGTACTCCCCATCGAGTTACAAACATGTTCACTCAGGTATGCATCTAATCCCTTAAGACTGATCTTTATTAAATCCCTCTATATCCTCACCAGATGTCCACATTAATATTGGCTCATAACACCATTTTGAAAACAAACCATATTATGCTAACCATCTCATAACAGCAGATAGGATCTGGAGATGAATGAGCCCACTAATCTGGTAATACTACAATAACATTAAGTTTTTGCTAAAAATAACCAAAGTACACAATAACGCTTGTTCTGAAGGGATACTCATGTCCAAGAAATATGTTTATAATGCACCGGTGCTGTGGCTGAGTGGATAAAGGTGGTGGCATTTGAAGCAATGAGGCTAACAATCGAGTTGTTCCGGGTTTGATACCCGGCTGAGTCATAGTAAGGTGGGTTTTCATCCTAGAGCAACGTATAAGTTTTTTTTTTTAATTTACTAATTACAGATACAAACTTGAACATTTTCAGCCCTAGTCTGTATTGACTACTTTTGGGATGCATTTAATGCAAACACCTTCAAATATGATGATGTTATAATGAGAGAATGTTTACTGTTTTCCTGTTTTCTTTAATCTCACAAACAACATCACAAACTGTAAATATCTATATATGGCTAAACTTTCTATTGATTGTTTTCTCTCTTCTCACAGACTGATTATGCACGAACCTCAAGGACATTACATTATTTAACTTTGCAGTGAGATATTACAGGGGGGTGGGGGGGGGGGGAATGAAAATCAACTTTGGACACTCAGATCCATTACAAAAGCTTAAACTAAAAATTTATTCCAAGGAAAACAGATACAGAGGAACAACAAAAACAAGTAAGTCCCATAAATCAATGGACTGAACGCTTCACTGACATACATGTACGTACAACTCCATTATTTTAGTCTACAATGAAAAAGGCCTTCCATGCTTCCAGGGTAAGTGAAGTACTGTTACTATAGTCTTCACTGATGTATGTACAAGTCCATTATTTTATTCTTCAATGAAAAAGGCCTTCCCTTCTTCCAGAGAAGTTGAAGTACTTACTTTCACTATAGTCATGAAATATTACTCTACTTGGAAATAGCATTGAAGACATATTTCTCTTAAAATGATATATTAAAGAAAATGTCATCAAAGTTTTCTATTCCTAGCAACTATCGGCTTTCCTATTCATATCTTCTTCTTTCTTTTTATTTTAGGGAAAAAAACCAAAGTCAAAATATGACTCCATCTTGAATGGAGCTATATTATGTTCGGTCAGTTTGCAAAGCATGGAAAAAATCCTCTCTCTCTTGTCAAGAAAGATCAGATCAATAAGTCTTTTTGTTACCAAATTACATTCCCATGACTACCAAGCCCAATATGACTGCAGAAATCACATCTGAATGTGCCATCTATCCCTGTGTGTTTTCTTTGTCACATAATACAACACATTATTGTATGCAATATGTCTTTTAACTAATCAATCCCTCAGAGAATGGAACTCTCTCAACCAGCTGACTGTTGCCTTGCATAAACTTGGGTGATTCCTTCCTTGAGTCATTTTTACAAATGATCAGAAGCTTTCATCTTTTCTTGTAAGCTGCTCATTTCTCATCAATGTTGAAGTTCAGACTGAGGCGGTATATGAGTCATTCATGTTCCTGGACAATAAATTTATTCAGCCAGGAGTTGGCGTCCAGGTAAGTAAAACATAAATAGCTCCCATGGGGAAACTTTGGCTAGCTTGATTATCAAAAGGGTTTTATAATAGAATATAATTACAAATTGTAGATCATCTTCTAGCAGTGCAGATGAGAATGTCAAAGGTTATACAGCTAGAGACAAAACAAAACAGAGACATCTCCCATAATACCTTACTGTGACAATTATTAGAAATGGTCTCCTTGGGGCTGCAAGTCCACAGAGGCTACAGAACATGAAGCTTAACATGAATCCTTCCATAAAAGTCAACTGTAAAACCTTGCAGGACCTCCGGGGGAATGGTTGTGATGAGGAGGCTCAAGGAAGCAGGGAGGGTGATGAGAGGATTCCTTTATTGTAATTTACAAGAGTATCACAGCCAAGTTGCAAGACAGTTCGTTTGGTGGGTGTAGTGATTGGAGCCCTGGGGTCAAATATGTATCACTTCTGACAAATCGGCCATCTGGGGGCTTTTCCGAGCAGCCAGCCTTCATATATATTGGCTCGCGTGATCTTCTTTGTGCTGAAGGCGATGCAATTCTGTCACTTTGAATAAAACATCAGTCTACGAAACAGATTTGACAGTAACTTGCCAGATCTCTTTGGTGGAAGATATGAGTCATGAACTTTTGCATTTTCTATTAATAATCTAAACCCAAGGAAAACAAGGAGTTAGCGGCCTCCCAACGTAGAAAAGGGGAAAGAATTTAGCTAATCCAAGTGAAAGTGTTATTATCCTACCCAAAGGGGATAAATTTGCCACCTATCCCTTTTACTTCTTCCATCTTGTTCACTCCTTTGTCTTGCTCGGTATGCAAATCATTCAGAAATACGGGTTTGAGTGAGTCAAGTCTGACTGCCAGGTAAACTACTCCGTCACTGTATTAGTTACAAGACTCTGGTGGTACATTGGATGATCTTTCACGGTCGGTGTTTGTAAAAACCTGCATAGATTTTATACAACAATCTATTTCGCATTTGAGATGCATGCTACGGATTTGGTTTAATTCCAAGGGAATCAGTAAGTCACAAAAGAACTTCAGTGAATACTGCTTGTAAGTCTGGTCGTCCGACCAATTTCTGTTTGAACAACAAAACCCAGCTTCTATGATTGTATGGCGGACAACTACTTTTACATGTAACCTAGATTGAGTTGCAACTAACCCACCCCCCTAACCCCCCCCCCCCTCTAACCCTATTTTGTTTCTTTTTGTCATGTTGCCCACTTCCTTGATGATGAAATTTCCAATCATCTAGTGACTGCATTGCAGGTCACTTGACAATACTTCATTAGTATGATATCTTTCAATTTCATGAGTTATGTTAGCAGAGTGTCTTGACGAAAACTTGTCTGACTGTCCAGTTGCTTTGTTGCTGGCATCCAAAATTCTGTCCCTGTCGAATAGTCAAGTCACCTGCAGCAACTCGACTAATTGCCAATTCTGGCCAAGATGTATTGTCCCAAAAGTTATATTCTCAATTAGGTTTCAATGTATCTAAAATTACTGCTGTTCATGGAATTTTTGTACACAGGCTCAAATTTCTTAAATTGGTTTCTCACAACACCTTTACATTCAGTTATTTGTTTAACCGATGTTATTCCTCCATAGATAGCACTCCTTACCTCACATCTTCCTCCTCAAGCAACCTCTTCCACTTTTTCTTTTATAGTAATGGATTTCTCTGCAATCTCTCCTATTTCTGATTTGATGGATTCCATCTCAGCTGTGATAAAAGTAAAGAATGATGAATATTACATAAGGTTTAAGCTGGCTGGCCACCATGCTGCCCCAACTGAACTTGACCTGATTCAAATGGACTGTCCTCACTGGTGTAGGTTATTGGCAGCTGTGAAGACCCCATACTGACCTCCCTTCACACTGAACCTGTCAGCTACTCATGAGCATACACATAGACTGTTTTTTCTGCCAGTGGCCAGGGCTCAAGTAGGTCAAATACATACTGATTCCCCCTGGTTGGTTATATTAGTTAAAACTATACAGTTTAAGTGCACTGCATTAGACTAACCACAGCCAGTTATGAAAATGCTCCATGTTTATAGTTTATCCTACTGAAGCTCACACGGCTTAAAACAGGCAAAATCTTGATCAATAGTAGTCTTTAAGCACACTGCTCGACTATCAGAGATTTTCCACTTTATGAAGGTCCAGTTGATTCCAGTTGTGAAGTTCTTCAAGTTGATATATGGAGTGTAACCTAGATTAACAAAAGTGTTCTGAAAACCAGTTGACAGAAACTATCAAGATACAGCAGATCACTTTACTGCACATATCATCATCATCTTGACAAGTCAAGTTCAAATGATGTTCAAAAGATCATTTTGTTTAAAGATTGCCAATTTCTTTTATTACAGAAGACTCCTCCTCATGATGCCTACTGGATGATGAGATGTCGAGGATCATATCGCATCAACGAGTAATAGCTCATCAAAAGTCACTTGATGAAGCACAAAAAATCTACGAGGGTGTCTTGGTTTGATCAATGATAATAATCTCATGAGAAATACATGAAAGGTTTGGTGAAATCTCCAAACAAATGCAAAAAGAAAAGAAAAGAAAAACAAAACTAAAGAAAAGAAAAGAAAAGAAAAACACAAACGAACACAATAGAAATAGATATATATATAATCTTATATCTAACAAATTGCATTCAAGATTCTTGACAGCTCTAACATTTGGGAGCTTCAAATAAAACTGATTAAATATTTAATTTTATCTATGAATGTCTTTTCTAGCACCTACTTTCCCACTCATTGACAAACATATTTCCAACACAGGACACCATCACTTTACAACCCAACCACCTACACTGGTCTCAACACTACAAGCAATCTTGTTCCATGTTTTGCGCCCGGTTTAATACCCAACCAATCACCTTAAAATCCAATTGACGACAAACAAGCATACTGCCTCATTTTAATAAATACACATACTCCTTCTATACAAGAATGTACCCCCTCCTAATAGAATAACAAAGAATCCTCTTATCTTGGTTGTTAAACATAAGCTTAATTATCAACCCGCGTAGATGTTTCGGTGGTACGTAATCAAATTTTCCACACGGAATGGGGGTAGGCAACACATGCATAATTAATTACTCCTTTGCAATTTATTAAGTTGACGACAGCAAATTAAGACCTAGAAAAAGGAAAAAAAATTGTATCAGCTTCAAGCATTATTCCCCAGGGTACTTTTGTCTATCTATCTAACACACATGGATAAAAATTCTTGGGAGGAGACAAATTAAAGGAGCACGCAAGGCAAAGATTGCTATTGTGCTTCACTAGAAAAACAAACATTTCACGCTAAAGGTCGATCATACTGGGCCCCAAAATATGCTAGCAAGTCAAATAATGGCCACTATGCTCAACCTTCATGACCGACACATATATGAATAGTATACATTGGATGCTCTTCAATGATGTCTTATAACAACGTTTAAAGATAAAACATCCACAATTTAAATTCAAAACCTTTTAGCAAGTTCTAGCATGCTTTTATCTGGGTGCCAATACTGATGCCTTTAAGGATTGCTCCTTTGTTTATTAGTATAAGACCTATCAGATTGGTTCATAGCAAAACCTCTTTTAAAGTTACACTGTGGATTAATCTGTATGTTGTCACATCATGTGACTTAAATGTGTCCCACGGTTTGATAAAGAAGCCGACACCCATGGTACTAAGTGAGAGCAAACACCTCTTCACTGAATGCTGCCAGCAAAATCAATAACATAGAATTTTTACAGCATTTCTATCCATTAATGTCCCTAAAGCACATGTATTTTTCCCTACTTTCTTCCCTAGATGTAATCTGATAAAAAAAAATGTCAAAATTAAAGACAACATTATTAGAAAAACTTCTTTTACATCAAATGCTGAGACAGATTCTCTTAAAGCAACCAACTGTGTATACTATATATAACAACACTTTTCTTTGAACCAAACATGCTCGAACAGACTAACTGGTTAGTGCGTGGCAAATGATGCACCTGCAGCCTAGCCTACTTTGCATATAAGAATCTGGGCTGAAAATATTACTATTATTATTGCAAAGGGTTTTACTTGTTTTGGACAGAGCCTAAGTATGGAAGAGATATAACATTGCACTTATACATAGACCACTGCACTAAGACGGGCAGTGAACCTAGTTGAAAGATGAATAAGCATTGATGAAACGCAGCCAATAACTAGCTTGTATCTCTGATGGTAATCACTAAATTCTTGTAATGGATTTTTCGACATTAAAAGGCACATTTATAAATGTGAAATGTGCAGAAGGATATTGGTGGTTTAATGCATGACTGATAAAATTTCATTAGAACCCAAAATATCTTTCTAAAGTGATCCTTATTGAGCACATTTACCACGAGTAAGAATATATTCTAGAAACTCAAAGAAATAAATTGGTTTCTTTCTATGTTAATTTATTATGACACACAAGTTAATCCTGATACAAAACCATGATTGGAAAGTGAATTAGTGATGGTCGTCCCTTTAAAGTTAACTCTTAAATTGAGTTGGGGGAGGGGGAGGGAGAGAGAGAGGGGATGGGGTTAACTTAGACAAACCCAACCATGTGACACTTCTAAATTAATGAACATGTATACCTCTAGTTATTTATAAATTTATTTGGTTGTACACAGAACATGTATACATGAATGTTCAGTATAATGGAGGGGGGTATATACATGTAACATCACTAAATAATCACTGTTTAGAGACCAATTTAAAACTGTTCACACTAAAATTGCAAACAGTACCTTGTCATGAGTGTGGTATTAATAGATCACTAAAGGCTGAACTTACCAGTTAATAAGGCTAGGTAGATTGAAACGTGCACCAGGAGAGTTAAGGCAAGTAAGAGAGGAGCTCCGACCATACATTTTAACTTCTTTTTGAAGTTTTAGGGGCCAATGTCTGGGAGGGTGTTTTAATTTAATCTAAATTTTGAATACTTAGCTGACGCTCATAAAGAATTGTTAAAACTACCATTAAACTGGGGAACAAACTTAACAGGAAATGGGAGGATCAATGTACTCAGTACAGACACACATTTATATTGAATGAGAAGAAAACAGCTCAAACTTTAAGATTTCTGATGAATAAAAAGATCACACAACATGATAGCTGATAGAAGATTTGTTCTTCAAGACGTCAAATGCTAGTCCCGAGCTTTTAGCTCAACGAATGTTGTCTTCATATTTTCTGTGCTATTTTTGTATTGTTTGCGATGCATAGCGATTTTCCAATAACATATCCTTGGAAAGTACTCATTCATTAACTCTTTTGTTTAAGTCACCAAACATTGAGGTCACTGAAACAGAAAGTAGTTTCAATTGTGGAGTGCAACCTTGTTAACTAGCTGTGTTATGCTTCTATGGTACCATCATAGATGTGTGTATGTATGCTAAGTTCACATAGCTACCACATATATAGACTATATATATATATATAGGCCAAAGGTAAGTACTGTAAAATATTAGCCTAAAGATACATAAAGTACAGTTTATATGCGATACTATGGCATTAGTAGGGAGTCATGAAAACATTAGGCCAGAGAATAATTTAGTGGTCAAAGTTTGTGTAACATTTTAGGAGGCTCTGAAATTTTGCTGTGTACTACACTGCTATACAACACTGAATACTATGGTTCCTGTGTACTACACTGCTATACAACACTGAATGCTATGGTTCCTGTGTACTACACTGCTATACAACACTGAATGCTATGGTTCCTGTGTACTACACTGCTATACAATACTGAATACTATGGTTCCTGTGTACTACACTGCTATACAACACTGAATACTATGGTTCCTGTGTACTACACTGCTATACAACACTGAATACTATGGTTCTTGTGTACTACAATGCTATACAACGTTACACATTGTATAACAACACTGAATACTATGGTTCCTGTGTACTACACTGCTATACAACACTGAATACTATGGTTCCTGTGTACTACACTGCTATACAACTTTACACATTGTAAAACAACACTGAATACTATGGTTCCTGTGTACTATACTGCCATACAACACTGAATACTATGGTTCCTGTGTACTACACTGCTATACAACTTTACACATTGTAAAACAACACTAAATACTATGGTTCCTGTGTACTACACTGCTATACAACACTGAATACTATGGTTCCTGTGTACTACACTGCTATACAACACTGAATACTATGGTTCCTGTGTACTACACTGCCATACAACACTGAATACTATGGTTCCTGTGTACTACACTGCTATACAACACTGAATACTATGGTTCCTGTGTACTACACTGCTATACAACACTGAATGCTATGGTTCCTGTGTACTACACTGCTATACAACACTGAATACTATGGTTCTTGTGTACTACAATGCTATACAACGTTACACATTGTATAACAACACTGAATACTATGGTTCCTGTGTACTACACTGCTATACAACACTGAATACTATGGTTCCTGTGTACTACACTGCTATACAACACTGAATACTATGGTTCCTGTG
>JAIPMN010001922.1:0-21926 GCA_020650975.1 Apostichopus californicus | reverse complement strand
ATATATATAGGTCTTCACCGTGGGATTTCAATATCTACCACAAATCAAGAAACTTTAGCAAATGAAAACAACTTTTCTTTGTTGCATGTTTTTCGCGGTCATTTCCAAGGGTTTATCGACATATGCCCCTGAGCTACGATAATGTAAAGACTGTGTATATTGCAGAGGTATAAGAGTCCGACCCGACTGACATACTGCAGATGGTAATAAAATGACAAAGATTTGTGCCGCGCTCTACGACGGGTGAATTCTCCCTATGACGTCAGTCATGTTTTCAATTTGAAATTGATATCGAGTCATATTTAACTCAAGCACCGATTAATCCGAAGAAATCAGGACAATCAATTGCAGTTAAAATACTAATGTTTCTTTTAAGGTCGCCATATAGTTGTGATAAGCAATTTTATGTATTAATATGCATGTGTTTAGAAATATGTGTACGAACAGTGACGTGCACAGTTGGGGCCAATTTGTAAAATACCTCGACTGCTTTAGGTAGGGACATGCAGGAACATCTATGGAAGGGAGAGAATGTAGATCCAAGATTTCATACAGGAGGAGCTTAAACTTTCAATTGTTTTTTGGGAAAGGAACACCCCCCCCCCTCCCCCTCCGGAAAATAAATAGGCTAAATAAAAGTTGATGAAAGATTATGAATTTCGTTGGTTGGGGAAGGGTACGGGAGGAGGAAATCGTTTAGTTATTCGTCATAACATAAAACGTTTATTATTCCGAACTCATTTAACCTCGCCCCCTCCCATTCCTGATTTATAATCTAATGAAAAAACTCTCTAGCATATAATCCAGCATTGCAAACTCTACAGTCACTATAGGCTCGCACCATGCAGTACTATACGAGGTGAAACTATGCTAATTACACCCATAAAACGTAGACATCATTTCTTGGAGAAGACGTCCACACCTGTTGATGCAGGTCTATAGTACAGGGGATTGTCACGTCTTTTTAGTGCTAACTAACTATATGTATAGCTTATATAGCCTACAACACATCGGTGACAGTTTCACGCAGGCAAACATTCTGTAATTGCGAAATAGCATACGTCAAAAATTAAGAAAACCATCAAGTTCAGTTGAGTTCACTTTACCGGTTCAGTATGTATATCCCATAGTTATATTATACTTTTAAGTTAGGATGTGAAAAGATAAAATGAATAAAAAGCGGGCATGGGATCTGAAGTAACGAGAAAAGTAATCATGAAGTTGTTATGCAATAGGCTATATGTAAATCGAACAGTGATGTAGCTACGCTGGTCGGTGGCGGTCAGCATTTACCGGCAGTCAATATTATACCAGCCGCACCAATCAGAAATAGAGACCTCTTATTCTTTCTATTTTTCTTCATATCATATTCCGGGGCCCTCCATATTTTTCCATACGCCCTGATTGACCCAGGGCCAAGGGGGGTGTAGCCTCCCCCTTTCCCCTGACCCTTCCCCCTCTCGGCAGGTCGGACTACATCCTTGGTTACGAGTGATGAAGAAAACTCTTTATGTCATTTTAAATCAAATCCTGACTTCTGCTCCTAGTGAAAGGAAATATGTGATAACGAACATATAGAGTGGCGCATGCAAATAATATAACACACGGGTATATCATGTATGCACGTAATATGTGTGTTTCTTCTTTGACATGTTCTTACAATTTACCGCCACAAAATAACCATTTTAATTCGCATAAAAACACATCTTTATAACTGTCGTTCTCTTCCGGTGGGAGCTGGTGAGAAAGACGATTCCTGACTGATCACAGAGCGTATCGGAGTCCTTATAATCTGCAATAGATAAAACCAATTACAGTATGAGACATAAACAAACATCTCAACAAATGTTTCAAATTTACTCTCGGGAATATAACATTGTTACATACGTTCTAGATTTAGGGGGAGGGAAATGAAACCCATGTTCGGTTTCATCAGCTTGATATGAATGTAGTGAGAGGTGAGGCGAGGCAACAAATATGAGATATAGGCAGGGAACACAATACAGGTTGTTTATGCACTCATAATGGGATGAGTGGAGGGGATATAGAGAAGGGCAGAGGGGTGTGGAGGGAGTGTGGAGGGGGAGTCAAATGAACTATTGAAAATATCACTGTTTTGACATAAACGTCAGGAATGGTGTATATTGTTTAAATTGTCGATTACCCTGACTATCAATTCCGCAAAGAGTGAGAATTCACTTTTTGAAAGTGTGCAGGTTTATTTTTTTTCGAGGAGTGGTTTCACTGTCTATACTCCTCAGAGACAATTCTAGCAAGTTTAAGCTATTATAATCTTTCATATTAGAAACAGTCACTCTTTGATAATCATGAATTTCATTTGTGTAATGAATTTCATTTATCTGGACACTCTAAAAGTGTGACTGTGTTAATTTCGACATTAAAAGTGTTAACACAAGCAGCCTAATTACTAATTTACAATAACAATGTTCGCCTCCTATATTAAAGCTGTAGTTAAAGGTCCATACATTGGACAGGTCGTAAACGTTATAGTGGCCTAAGCTAATATTGATATTTAACTTTTTTTGGACTCACCATTAACTTGTTCAAGGTAAAGTTTTGTCTCCATTTCTTAGAGAAAATGTTGCGTCCCCCTGCACATATTATATGTAATACGTTAATGCAAACCTTCATTTGAAATATATATCGTGCATATCGCTGCTTGTTAGGGGGAGGGGGGGGGGGGAGGCGGGGGCGTGGATTGTTGATGGGCCGGGAAAAATGGGATGAAAAAAATTTGTAGGCCTGTTCATATTTTCATATCATATATAGGGCCTATACTGAAAAAAACAGTGAAGAGTACAAACCGAGGACCCGGCTACATCATTGTCCCCGTGGTTCTATCAGGTTCTCGAAACCTCTGTATCATTAGTTTAAAGAATATTAGGCATACCACCAGAACCTGGCAATTTGAATCCCAATAAAGCTTTAAACATCCGCTGAGAAGCGGTTATACGTATTATATATACATGTGTGGCCTATACCTTTGACTAACAAACCCAAGACTTCGTAAAATAAGCCTGTTTTAGTTTTTTGAAGTTATAACACGAGGGTAAAGATTGTTAAAGGGCAGACAAATAACAAACAGACATGTTGACATCACGATGTTGGTGAAAATCCCCCGTTGTGTGTTGACCCGATTTAATATAGGAATAACTAAAACACTACAGAAATCCAGGTCGTGTTTACGGGGATTAAGGCGGTTTATTGTGACATGAAGGCAATGTTAAGAGAATCATATTATAATAGCCTTTATCCCTCTGCTTGGTTGTGAAAGACAAACTTTGTTGTAAATGACTCGACATTGAAATAAACTATATCCTCTTTAAATGTAGAAATATTTCAACATAAAAACGTAACATATATACTTTTGTTAATGGTATAGTTCCAATATTTAATCGTCTTTAAAAAAAATTTGTAAGAAATAAATGAAAATGAATATGGAGTAAAACAACATCATGATTTCATCAGTGTTCAGATGGTAACCTTTGCATTATCTATAGCAATAATTTGCTGTTTGTATATAGGGTGGGCACGAAAATGCTCTTGCGAGCCATAATAAATTTGTGTATCCAATTGAGGGCCGCCTGAATGCTAAGGGTGTAAACTACTCCTGTGACACAAAACTTGACTTGTTCTGAGACGTAAACTATCATAAAATGTCGGCGCGGGTTGTACCCTGCTCACTTGTTCCGTGGTTTGTTTATAATCGTACCCGGCACCGGAGCACGGGTTGGAGTTGACTAATATGTTTGCATAGCTGAAGAGACGCTAAACTGTTTGAATTGAATTTTTGTTAATAAGCATATAGCTTCCTTATGCGTGTTATGCGCAAGTTCATGGTATTCTTGTTTGTATGCGTGCGTTTGCGTGTGTGTAGGGGTTGGAAGTTTGGGACTAATTTAACAAACTGTTTGAAACTTTAGTTGATTGAGATCAATAACATTAACATTTACAGGAAATTAAATAGAACAATTCAATAACATTAACATTTACAAGAAATTGAAAGGAGCGATTCAACAACATTAACACTTACAGGAAATGACTTGGAGCGATACAACCACATTAACACTAACAGGAAATTAAATGGAGCAATCCAATAAACACTAAAACTTATAGAGGATATTGAAAGGAGCAATTCAACAGCTTTAGCGCTTACAGGAAATTAAAATGCCCAATCCAATAAACATTAACACTTACAGGAAATTGAAAGGAGTGATTCAAAAACATTAACACTTACTTGACATTATACGTAGCAATTCAACAACGTTAACATTTACAGGAAATTAAATGGAGCAATTTAGTAACATTAACACTTGGACATTGAACTAAAGGAGCAATTCAACAACGTTAACATTCACAGGAAATTAAATGGAGCAATTTAATAACATTAACACTTACAGGAAATTGATTGGAGCGATTCAACAACATTAACACTTACAGGACATTGAAAGGAGCAATTCAAGTGGCAGCTGAAGTATTGTCTTCACACGTGGATCGATCAAGATGTAAAGAGTAAATACCAGGTGGATTGTTATAAGTGAAACAATCAATTGCTTCAATTATGATCTTCTATATGCAGGAATATGTATATATTGCTTGTATAATGTTGTTGTTACATCGTTAATTGGCCTGAATAATATTTAATGAAATCATATGAGATATGGATGGGGCGAGGAGGGGTGGCTATTAAATGACATACATGCTGTAAACGTATAGTCAGGTAAGTACGTTATACCCCCCCCCTCCCCCCTCGGCACAATTGTCTGTAGATTATAGACGTTATTATAGAATATGCGTAGGCTACGAGCAGACGAGTATAGGTTCACTGCAAGTCTTCGTAACTAATCAAAATATAGCTGAAGTTATCAAATAAACGGTGATGAATGCATACACGTGCATTCACGTAATAATTGAAAGTATAACTTACTACAAAGGAAATTTAACTAAACAATTACCTGCACGAATATTTTATTATTATTATTTTTTGATTTACCGTAATTTTTGGCTTAATTGTAATGTAAACTTACTCAGGTTATTCTTGTTCAAGAAATAAACATATAAAAGTATAAAGCATCTGAAATCCTTGTCTAAATATAGGTGTTTTAATATATAGGCCTTCGTAATGTAGTCTGTTCAAAACTGGTATAAAAAGGGATATATTTATTGCACGTTGAACGTTGAAGGAAAAGATCTAAATACTATACGACTAACTGTGTATTGAAATACGTTTTCCACCTTCTCCCCTTCTCTAAAAACGATATAACAGTAATAGGCCTAGGTTCTTTCCATAACTTAAATATTTGTAATTGCAAACTTTTAATATCTTATCTGCATGGCATTCGACAGCATTTCAAGACACCGCTGTATTTAACATCTTATCAATCTTCATATTTTGTGATCTTCAGGGCAGCAGGACAATGTTGCCCCTCTTCGTGTTTATAGGTCTCAAAGTCAGTAAAGAACTGTACAAACAGCGAGCTCATGTTACTAGTAAAGGATTAGTTTTTATTTTGTCTTTCAAGGTCTCAATACTTAATTATTGAGAGAACCGAACGTGATAGAATATATAAAAAAAACTCAGACATGAGACGAATCCGGATTAATTATTTGAAACATTAAAGCATCGCTCAACTGAATGTTCAATCAGTTAAAAGATTTCCTGTTATACAAGGTATACATTAACTAAGAATTAATTACACGTCCCCAATGACGCCACTCTCAAAATTGTTCTGTAAGACTAGAAAATCATTATATCAGACACAGCTCTGTTGACAAAACGTGTTCCAAAAAAGAGAAGAAAAGAAATTAAAAAGAAGAAGAAGAAAGAAGGGGGGGGGAAGTGAATCGGATCATCTTGATATCCTATGTAGTGAAACACCCTTCTCCTCACCTTCATGCCACGAGAGATAAGTGAATGACCGTTTACTGTATACATGCCTCAGTTACATAAATGTATTCCATTAGTATATGTAAGCATGCCCCATCCCGTGCATTCAGTACTACGAGTATAGGTGTGTGTTGGGGGGGGGGGCGGGGTAACTTGTGACTGCGATGTTTCACTACCCACATGGCCAACAAACGTAACGGGCGGGAAGGGGTGGGGGGGGGAGGTTGGATTTACGTGGACTGTAAATAAAACCGCTGTATAGGCGAAAAAGCTCCCGAGTGGTGCAAGCGGTCCAGACAGTTCGTGTCGGACCCGCAATGGATTATTGTAGCATGCATCACGATACCGACCCTCACCTCGATCCCGATCCCCTTCTCGCCTCCTCTTGTTCTGCCCACAACAGCAACTTTCTGATAGACAATGTTGGCAGTCAAGTACCGAATTGTTTCTTTCTATTCTTCTAATTTCGACAGGCCTTTGAACTTGACGTGTCTTTGAACCAACCAATGTCGGTTAACCGAACCGAACCGAAGAGACAAGGGATGGAACCTAGTTATCCATCTCTCATACACCCTTTAGCCATGTGACTCGTGATGGAATAAATTTTAACTGTAAATACCGTCGCAGCCTTTTCCTTTAATTCGTTACTGAATATCTCCTATATAGGTTGCTACCTGCAATGTTGTACTTAATTATACTTAACCACTTTACAGTGTGCTATAACGATATGTTTTCTTAAACTGTGCGTGCGTGTGTGTGCGTGTGTTCGTGTGTGTGTGCGTGCGTGTGCGCGTGTTTCAGGGTTAATATATGAGTCAAAGTTACATTGCGTGTGGTTTCCACTTATTAATAAAGAAATATTTGCAACAAAATGAGGCAAATTTGAGTTTACCACTGGAAAATACCTGAAGACAAAGATATAAAAAGAGAACCAATTCTCAAAACAGGTTAACACAAGACAACAAGACAATGCCACAACAAAACCCGAACAAATAATAACAGACATTACAAACATCACATCCGTCTCCACCCGAACCCTTCCTCCCCCCCCCCCCCTTACCGACCTCATCTATCTAGAGTAGAACACCCTTATATCGATCGTCATTTCACCAAACCCAGATGTTCTGTTAATAGTATGTCATTCGTTTTAATCATCAGTCATAAACGTTTCTGCTAACTGGCTTCTCGTTCTTCGTCGTTTTTATAATTGGATCTACTTTATTGAAATACTGAAAATGTCATTTTTGACCAATGGTTGTATTTTTCTCATATCCTGCCAAAAAAAATTACAACTGCTTATAATGTGTTCGTGTTTCCAGAAGGATCTGTCTTGGTTGGAAAATCTCTAACAACCAATATATATAAACATTTTTGTCAGATTAGGGAAAACGAGACATATAGGTCTATACTGCTGAAATTGTTGTGTAGTAGTTATGAAAATCTGTTCAATCGAAGTAATAGACGCATCTGTTGAATCATGAATGTGTTATGAGATTGTTAAAGACACAACCCGTTTTTTTTTTGGGCTTTTATATCTATATTGTTTTTCTTTTAACAGTTTTACGTACTTATAAGTAAATTAAACAAGTGGAATCTTTTGTATGCAGCTAAAGAGGTGTCTTGTACTGAAAACCAGTCATAAATATTTATAACGTAAGTAGGAACAAAGAGCCGAAAAGAGGGGACGAAACGGTTTTATAACGTTTGTTGAGATTTCCTCTTTACCAAGCAGATGGCCCTTATTGTGTGACCCAATGCATTGGATGGCTTCGCGTGCCACACGCTATAATAAGCTTACCTTTTAACGAAAATGACAAAGGGGTTTATCAACACACAATAGATGACAAGTGAACACAACGGCTCGCTCATCAATGTATAACCAAGTCAAATCCGTTCATAGCGAAGATTACGTAACAAGAAGAGGAGGAAGTTCATTGATTGCAGCATGGTCAAGGCATGGACAAAGGGGGGACGCGTGCCCACTATAAGTCTTTGTTATTGACTGACCTAGTGCTGCGCCATTCAGGGATTAGATCAAACAGAGTACCTGAACCGTGACAATTATTGGTATAATCCTGTAAAGAAATGACTGATCAGAACGTTTTTTATCGAGACTCCTTGGTTTGCCTATCTTCCTACTATATTACAAGTTTCAATCAACTGATTCAGTGGCTTGAGTTGAAAAGAGAGATTTTTCCCTATACCTACATGCAAGGGGATAATTGAACCAATTTCACCGGACCCTCTTTTTTTCTTCTTCATAAATTCATGAAATTAAGAACTTACATATATTTCACCGGGCCCCGTCTCTTCCCCACTTGACCCCAGTGATGAATATCTACTCCCCCCCCCCCTTCGTCTGGCCTACACGGTATGAAGTTTGTGTCTACCATGAGGTAAACCTGTTAGTAAGCATTTGAAAACGTGTAGTTTTACCGACATGCGTATAACATGCGTATAACTGCATGTCATCACAATGGGGGATTTGGATTTTCTCCTAGATCATATTTTTGTTTCTTCCATCGGTCTTGCATGCAGTCTTGCATCGCTTCTTTTGGTCACTATACATTATAGCACGTTATTGCTTGTCAATAGAGTTTCAAAATGAAAAGACATATACAGGAAGAAATCTTTGAAAAATAAGGGCAAGTTGTCAGTGCCCTATAAGTCTCTATTTTCCGTTTAATAATCATTTAAGGGCACGATAGAAGACAAGAGCTGATATATATATAGTTTATAAGGGTAATCGCATATATGGATATTGGTCATACTCAAAAGAGTATTATGCAGTTGTTGGGTGTGTTACATTTTGGAAACAATTATGAACTATGCGAGGTATTAATACAAACCCTGTATGGTTTTAAGATATTAGTACATCATCTGTTTGCCAAGATATCAGAAGTACAAATCCCTGCACCCAGCAGTCTAATTGCATATCGAAGAGCTAAAAATGAATGGCAAAATACTTAAAATATGAATTATCCCGTTATTAACTCTTTGAGCAACTTGAACGGAAGTAGTGATCACCATGATGTGATGTAACATCTGGTAATTTACGAGTTTTAGGGGAAACGAGGTGACAACTATATTAATATACAGTTATACCTGTTTTAACGTTCGACACATTGCCCACGAGACCAAACGATAATGCTGAAACTGTCGCCGTGAATAAGTTCAGGTTATAAGGCTATAGAAAGCGAACGCTTTACGCCAATTCAATATCTTTGCTTGTATCAGGCCAGTATGACATACTACCTAGTTGTATCATGGAGTCCTCACATAGTAAAGTTCGAGATATATCACCGATGTAACAAATATGGCAACCCCCCCCCCCACATCCTACCTCGTGTACAAACGTTTTACTCGGAGGCCTATATGACACACCAGATAAATTAACCCTCGAAAACAATGGGGTATGATATGACAAAACAAATACATTATTATTGAGATATAGATCTAGGCCTAAATAAGATTTCTCAAACTTGTTTAAATGACGCAAATGTTATTTGAGCAAGCGCCACCTATATTGTAGAGTTTAATCCAACGCAAATTAGCTCGCGTCTCCTGCTTGTATGTCCCAAAGATTTGGCACGTTGCCAGGGAAGCACACATATAGCGACAGAATGTTCGCGTGCCACTCGAAGAGTAGACTATACTGTGTAAGACGAAAAGACAAACAAACAGGGTTCGCAAGTCGGCACTCGACGGTGCCTTTATGGAGCGCTGAGGAGGACATAAACAGATAACTTTGGCTATGGCACGTGGCATGCATGACGCTCGTGCTAAACCACTCCATAAATATGGCTAGGTTAATATATAACCATCAAGAGTGATATAAAACTGTACCGTCGCTGATCAGGGGACGTAGGTCATACACCGGGCGATGTCTGTGTGTTGATGTTTCGGAATGTTGTCCCTTTTCTTTTTACTGAGGTTGTTATGTGGTTTATACGAAAATGACCTGATAATACGGCTGCCTAGGATTTCCGCTGGTAATGGCATAACGCGGTCACCTTTCCCCAAATTATTGGTATACCACACATTCTATATATGTATATGCATATGCACATTGGTTTGTACGGTTCATGGAGCCTATAATAGATATTCCACAAGGCAGTTTTGAATAGGCCTACATAATTAGGGTTTACAAGGGTTACTTAGAAATAGAAGAGTTCAAGAACAAAATTTCAGTATAAAACGACAATGAAAAAAAAATTAGCTTTCAAAATGATGAGCAAGTTGCTTAAGAGACTACACATGAAGAATGTCTCCAAAGCATTTAGAAATCCGAGTAGCATATGTCTGTGACTCTTTCGATTCATACCTATGGAAATTTTTTGTTTGAATTCAATACTAAATTTAAAGTAACAGAACCAGGAGACGCTAACAGCATTGTCAATCCAGTCTTTATTCATCCAGGACTGTGACCATTTGGTTGTCAAAATAGACAACCATAACATAGGCCTATACGGTACCTACAAAAAACTGAGATACTGCTCCATACCCCCCCCCCCCCCCGAAATACTTTAAAAGCAAGAAGTCCAGGCTACAAGGAAGGCAATGGACACTGAAACCAACCACTCTAATCCAAAACTGACTCCACTTCCAAACCCAATTTTCTTTGGCCAGAACTGCGTGATCGTGTAATGATTATACCTCTGGGTAGGGCAACCTTCCTGGCACCGAATTGAAGGAGATATGTCCACAACTTAATATACGATGACTTGAATACAGACTATAGTAATTACTATTACGTTAATGCATGTGTACTCGATCGTTTGACATATTTCCGCTAAGAAGTTTATAAAAAAGAGTGGATATTAAATCAAACTTTTTTTAACGATACGACCACCTGTTTATATAGTCAGGTTGATATGTTTTACACAGAACCAGCTTATCACTAAAATCATTTTCACAGAGTGGAATAGGGCCTTAGTCTCATTACATGCATCTTGAATTTGGTGCAAATTATCTCAAACAGTCATGAACGTCTAAACTTTATAAATGCAGATTTTAGAAGAAGAACCGTGTGTTGTTGGAGATGTTTTGTTTTTGTCATTTTTCTGCTTCAACCAAATAGCAGAGAGCACAATTTTGTCCTAGAAATTGTCACCCCGTACTACAAAGCTTGAAACACTTGGATTGACAGGAGCCAGACCGACCCATTCGCGTGGCTCATTTGCATTACACAGTAAAGATTCATTCACAGATTCATTCCCTACGTTGGTATGTAACGCTATACGCTGTGTGCTGATTGGTCCCCGACGTAGGTCACCTTGCTTATGTGAGTGTATATTTGAATATGAATACGAGGGGAACAAAGGGGGTGTGCTAAAATCACGACAGGTGCACAGACGGGCTCTTACCATACCTCAACAAATAGAATGAAGGGTAGGACAAAGGGCTTCACTGACAGGCCGCACGCGACACGAACAAAGAGTCCAAAATTGACAAACTTTTTTTTTTCTAAGAGGGTTATAGAACAAAGATTACTATTGAGGGCAACGAGTGGATTCTCGGCAATTGCCAAAACTTGGGCGCGTGGCAGATCCAAACAATATTTGATAACAAATTGACGATATGACTATGCTCGGAACGGTTATGGCGGGAATTAAAAGAAATTATGGCTGTGATGGAATTTGGCAAATCCCTATGCAAATGAATTTAACAAACCCACGCAGCTTGCAGGGTGATTTATGGGGTGTGCAGTTGACAACATTTCACCACAAGTCAACTTAGTGAGGCTACGGATCTATAATGGACTCAAAAAGCTTGGTTCGCGTGCCCCGGCTTAAGCCTTGCAGACAAAAAGACTTAAGTAGGGTCTTCAATGTGGACACAGTATTAGCAGTTCGATAAGGTCTGTACATCTTTCTTGTGGCTGCTTTGTCCTGGAAATCCTCAAAACAGACGATCATTAAATGTAAGCATTACTTCGGCTGTTTCTTATTATACGAAACCAAACTCTTGATTGGTTAGTTTTGAGCTGGTTGCCACAGGGTGCAACAACTCACAGTTATCACTCTTGTCTTCTGGAATCGCTATTTCATCTTTTCACATAGAAGGTGTATCTAATATTTAAAATAAGTATCTATTGCATTCATAGCCTATGTGATTCGCAGTTTTCTCGTTGACCATATCTAATAAATCTGAATTTTTCGCCAAAAACATTTATTAATATTTGTCGAATTTTCAGCGCGGTCTCATTTTTCCTAACTTACTGAAACTTACTTGGCAGTAAACTACTTACTAGTTTGTTCCAGAGAGAAAAACAAAAACAGTGTCTACAGCACCTACAAACATCTGCAAGCTAGCTTACTACCGCTGCAGTCGAAGTTAAAACTACAGAGCCCTATTGAATTCAACACTGCCCAATGCCGCTCACAAAAGGGGAGGAGCTTAGTAAATCCGCACAAAGCAGTAACCGCTCTGTACACACACACACTCCATTAGCAATTGGATAGTGGCAAGGGACAACTTGACTCCATCGCTCTGGAAAAATACGGACTTATATTGTGATTTATTCCCTATTTCGAAGCCGTGGACCCGTATTTTTGCCCACTGTTGGATTACGGAACGGGCTCAGAATGGGTAGCACACGGTTCTCGTGGAGATATCTTGCCTTTTTAGCCGTCCAACTCAGCATTATCTTTCACAAGGTGAGCCATACCAAATTTTGTTATGTTTTTAATGTGTAAATTGTTAACGTGTTTTATGCATGAAAAGGTAGGAGGTCTGTCTTATCGCCTGGAGTTTCTGGTGTGTAGGGCTTTTTATTTTCCAAGGTAACAAATGTATCTCATGGAATCTCATTCAATAAGTATTTTAATCATTAGTTCAATTGCCTTTTGACAAATGATCTGTCAGTAGAAAAACATTACATTGCATTGTATTTTTACTTTTGTTCAACAGGTTTCGGGAAAGGGGCTATTCCAACTGCGCCTATTATCTTTCACAAATGAATTAGCATTGGACATAAATGGAAATTGTTGTGATGGATCCCCATATCGGACGGACCGACAGTGTTCTACACTTTGTCGGACTTATTTTAAAATTTGCCTTTTTAATTTTGTGCAACACATTGATACGGAACCGTTTCCTAAGTGTACTTACGGGAATTCTACCACAAAAATTCTGGGGAACAATACTTTTGAGATTCCTACAAATGATTCGGAAGGATTAATACAGCTACCATTTGACTATGCTTGGCCGGTAAGTCCCTGTTTATTTCCTAATCAATTAATTATCAGTGGCACAGAAACTCGACATGTGTCATATTACATTTTGGTATTACAGTACAGTGTTTATTACTTCATAACAATGTCCAAGATTTAAGCTTTTCGTTATTGCTGATGATAATTACCATGACAAATATGATATCTTGTACTTCATGTAAGAATTCAAACTCTGTTGCCTTTTTAACGAGGGATCACATCGGTACATAACAGCACACAACCTTGACGACAGAATTGTTATAACAGTAGTAGCCAAGTCGTAGTCTATACTATAGTCACACATGCAGTCAAAACAACGGTCTCCCGAATCCCTCTCGGCTTGAAATTATCGCGCCAAAATGTTCACTCACACCCACGCTTCCCATCTCCGTGTTTTATCCATCACAAAGGAATTGGGAGTAAATATGAATTTAAAAATATAAAGTTTTTCACTGGATAGCCTTTGTTGCCCCTCCAGAAGCGCTATGTTTACCTTTTTGTTTATTTTCTGACCCCTGGCTTGTCAGCCCTTTGACTTATACCATATATTATTCATTCTCTTCCCCTGTGTAGAACGATTTCTCTTTAATTGTTGATGCCTTGCACACGAACATGATAAACAGCAGAAATACGGCACAAGGTGAGTTTGAAACCTTTTATCTCCAATTTTATTTTACTTTATTTTTTGGGGGGATTGTTGTGATACTTTCAACCAAGTGTGACTGGTTGCAAGAAGGACACACCCCCTTCTTGTAGGGGTCAATGAACTGTCACATACCCAGCATACGCGAACCATTTCTACCCAGCATATAGTTTTATCATCAATTTGTACAAGCGTGACAGTGATTTTGACGATCAATATGTCCTCATTTGGTATACAATGTGAAGAGTGTTATTACATTTCAATACAACATTGCCCGTATTATATGGAAGGCAGTATTTAAACCAAGAGAAAACATTGGACACGTGCATTAATTTGTTCTAATACACACACAAAAGTTTATCCCCGCATTTGTGCTATTTACGGACTCTTCAAAGACCACTTCAAATTGATATGTCAAATATATTACTTTTTTTAAACTTTTTTTCCTTTCTATTGTCGCACGTCTCAGTGCATAAATACCTTCGTACATGGTTCTCGTGTCAGGTGTTACGGTTGTTTGAAAGCGGGAGATATTGCAAGAAGAACCTCAAAAATATGTTAAAGCGCGCGTGCCTCTTATTACAAGTTAGTCTCTCTTTTTAACTTAGTTCTTAAATTTTTAGTCTTCATCCCAGCCGAGCGGCTAATGCGTTCCACGCTGGGTTTGTCAGGGTCGCAATTTAGTTGATATTTTACACGCTGTGCACAACCATTGGGCTTGGTTCACCTTACAGCAGCGATCAGTGACGCTAACTCATATACTACTATATGTTGTTTAGCTCTGTATATGCTATGTACGTGTAATATGTGCCAGACGCCACTGCTACATTCTTTCAGACGACAGATAGCTTTGATGTTTTGCCACAATTGTAGATCGATATACATTAAATTTAAATGTATAAAGTGCATTGAGAGGTTAGGCATATATACACACATACATGCATCTTATTTCATACAATATGCCAATATTATTCCACTTACCTGTGTGCCTACATGCGCCACACTTAAACAGTTAATGTAGAAAGCCTTTATGAAAGGATAAATATTTTCCTTATTGGTCAGAGCTGAATACCGTTTACGTATTTCCTGTTTTAGGGTTCATGCACACATTCTTGGTAACCAAGCAGGAAATGGGTGCAACAGTACTAATTTTGCAAGAAAGGCTTTATATAACTTTTCGTTCCCCGAGTTAAGAGACTGTTAGCTTAGCGCAAGTCATTCCTGTGTGTCAAATTGTTTAGGGTGAAAATGGTTCCAACAGGTCTAAACACGTCCAGTCACACCGGAAACGGGAATTGTAAGGTAATAGGCGCGAGAAAATTTGGGGCTGTCCTTGGTCGTTTTATGTTTCTTACAAATGACCTTATTCACATTCCGTGTATAGAAGCTAGTAGCAGACGATGTCTGGATGTATTAATGTCATCTCATAGTAACTATAGTATTAGGCAATGAATGGGTACGGTACTATTATTGCCTAAGAGAGGTAGCCTTTATACGTATCTGGCATTATCAATCGCAATTAATTGACCTGCCGTGGCCAATAATTCAAGTGTGTTGACTATTGACATGCTGTGTAGAGCACAGTGTCTAATACTCAGCTGCCATAATGATCAGCGTTACATGTAACGGTAGTAGTATATACGGTATATATAGTGTTATCTTTCCCAGGTATGCATGTCTGCCCGTGGGATAACACACACATGTCGCCCTACATTGTACTTTAAATTCGCTTAAAACAAACTAGTGCCTAATGTTGAAAGAGAAAATAGTGCAAAGAGAATAATCAACGTATTTTGATGCTTATATTGCGGTTTTCGTTTGCAGTGGTGGTTCACGTATTTGCCATATGTGTTTACCATCATTTACACTAAATTTAATACAAAAACCATTATCGGTACTGCCTTGTGTTCACATTAACTTTAAAAAAAAACAAGCTCGGGTCAACCACGGAATACGCATTTTTATATAAATTTGTTGGTATCATTTTCGTTGAATAAATTCCGTATAGAGCGAGTTGTCCATGCAGGATTGGTGCACTAAGGTTGAAAACGTCACTACTGATAACCATTGGTAGCCGTATACATTGCCCATTTTAAAGCCGTGCACTTTCCAATCATCGGCCAACATGTACATTACTGTTTGCATACATTGAATTCAAAACGTCATCCCTGGGAGAATGTTGCTCGCGAATTCGTTTACCTTTTGCATATAATATCGTTATCAGTGGAATCAAAGTGTAAAGATGATAACGCCAATGAGCAGGTGAAAATATAAGTCAGGTTACAGCGAGCTCCCTGTAAGCACACTGCAGTGTGAAAACAAGGTTGTCAAGCCGGCAGATTTACTAATATCTGAACTCCGACTTTAATACACGAAATATTAATTTTCACGTTATCATTGAAATTTGAAAGGATTCTCCTTGTTGACCTCTTCAATCACTTACCTCAACAATTTTGCGAAATCGTATGATTAAAATAGTCATTCAAACCAGGTTGTTGGTACCTTCCCTTGAATTTGTTATTAATAGGTTACAGTATATATATTTATATGCTTTGACTTTATATGTTTAGGCCAATATATAATATATACGCAGAAGCCTATTAATAACAAATTCAAGGAAAGGTATACCAGACAAAACTTGGATTGCATTATTATATTGATCATATGATTTCGCAAACTTCCTGTGGTAAGTGATTGAAGAGGAATAGGCTTATGCAGAGTGCAGACTACACTCAACAGACATTAGCCGCGTTACAGACCCCTTATTAACTAATGCAAAGAACATGCATATAGATACTGTGTTACAGTGCTACAGCCTACATTGTTTTTAATGCGCTATTTACAGTATAAATATGAAGCGCGTATATTTTTTTCTAGCTGCCTGTTTTTTCTTCCATTTTCCCCCGTCGAGCCAGGTGCAGGCCAAATGCAGCACGTGCCAAACAAAAGGTGTGTGGCGTAGCAGCCTTGGGGCTTATTGTTTGTTACCCGGCCGCAGCTATCTTTCCTAACGGGCAAGTCAGTTTCCCCAAAACACAAAAGATGTCGCTGCAAGGCCGTACACGAAGGAAGCTTATAGTGAAAATATGATATTCTGTTGACAAAATCCTATGCCTTTTAACAGAGCTAACAGCATACGTAGTCGAAAAGTGAGCTCTCTATAGTCCAAGCGGGGTGTGAAGTTGTTACTTCAATGTTGTACGTTAGAATGGATATACGTTACAAGGGGGGTATACGCAGAGAACTGCATATACGCGTTGGTTTTAGAAAGACATTTGAGCTAGGGAAGCTAGTAGAATTTGTTAACAATATATTGGTCTATGTAACATTCATGTGGACTTTTTCTGTTTTGATCAAGCATTCAATCTTTCCTTGTACAAAACAGATCACTAATTTTTGTTTTCTATGTCTTTCTATTTTCAGTAGAGAGTAATTCCAAATTAATTGCTAGATTAGCCACGCAGCGGCATCAGAATGTCAGTCCAACCTGGTTCAATGATACCTACTCCACCGAAAACCACACATTACGATATTCGTACAGAGTAATATGCGATGTGGATTATTATGGAGATCAGTGCAAGAAGAAATGCGAGAGCAGGGATGACTTTATAGGGCACTACACCTGCCTTTCCGATGGGTCCCGTCAATGTCTCCCAGGATGGACCGGCGGTTTTAATTGCCAACAACGTGAGTTCCATCGCTTATATAATTGTACAATTAAGTCGGATTGGCCAGTAGCTGTCGATACTTCAATATCTTCACAAATACCTACGAAATACTTACAATTTATTTGTTACCCCGCTTATAGTTTAATAGTTCTCAATCGGCCTTTTTGTACATATTGGTATCACCCTTATTGTCGTGTCGACAAACAATTTGCTAACTCTATTGTGATGTTTTATTATGAGAGCTACGAGGGTATATGTATAGTATTGTAAAGGGGACTTTTGATATACAGTCCTTCGGAACCACTTGAACGGATTTCCCACGCTACCATGAAAAGTTTTGAAGCGCTAAGTAAATCACTCCAACCGGGTAACTGTCACAATGAAAAGATCAGCTTGTTATAAATGCAAGGATACCTTTTTGCAACAGTTTTCTGTGTTGTGGTTCTTAAACTAAATAACCACACAAATCTGAACTGTTACCACTCACTATATAAGCTGTGTAGAGAATACAGGTTATTTAGTGCGATACGAATACAAAATGTTTCGTGATGCTTATCACGAACAATGGCAAAGAAAAAATCTCTTTTTTTTCAAGCCTTAATAACCTCGTGGGAAACTTGATCTGCGAATTCGATAGGGGGTTTTGAACAAGAGATTGAAACGCGAATGAACGCAAAGAAGGCTATTATTCATACTGCGATTAAAACATGAAACGTCTCCTTTTTTGTGTCCAAAACATGAAGCTATTGTAAAGTGAGGGAAAGTAGACTTCGTGAGGTTAAACAGAAGCTTTGTGTGTTAGGTTAAGATGCACTATATGGTGGTTCCTCTCTTAGCAACCAAGACTTTGACGTGAGTACATGGAAGCAATGTCACTATGGCCGTTTAGCAATTTTCCCACGATCGTTAAGGGGTAAAATGGGGACAGTTTTGTTTGCATTCCACCGGTATTATCTTTGTAACGTTCATCTCACGTCAGCTTTATCCAGGAGGGTTTATTCTATAGTTAGTCAAGGATAAGGAGGGCCAAATTGTTGGTTGCATAGTGATACTCTGATTAAACATGTTACGTAAGACGTGGTCTATTCAGGTTTTTTTGCTGCACACGCTCAATGCGTTTCCCTAACTTGTAGGCCAAGGCGTCATGCTGTTATGAAGAAACCAGGGTGTTTTCGTTGTACTGATTTATAACCAGGTATCACGTCGATGCGAACAGATGTTGTTCAAATCAATCTTCGTAAGGTTTGACGACAAATCCGAGATTACGTAAGAGTTTGCACAGAAACATTAGTTCAGAGAAGTAGATCAATAATCCATCAATAGCCGCCTCTCTGATGTGATGGGACAGCTATGTTGTTGAAATACTCATTAAATGGCAAACTTTATTTATTTATTTATCGTGCGTCCATTCTCAGTCTCATGTTTCTTGACGCCTCTTATGTTAGTCAGCTTGAAGTTTTAACTCCAGTTACAGAGAATACATGCATGATCGCGAAACTGCCATAGAAATGAACATCGCCGATTGAGTTTTAAGTGACATCCCTCTCGCGATCGATAAACTGTTATTACTAGTCTTGCTGTCCATTATAGCATTTAACTTTTCGTCATATTACTCAACAAGCTGCGACCGTCTATAGCTTCAGTCGTAATTAATATATACGTATACGTTGTGTCCAGGGTCTTCGAGCACATTGCCTCCACAGAGTTTATACGTGGGCATATATTAACCCCTAATTGTACATATGAGTACTACGGTACTTATAGTGTCATCATTGTTTTGTCTCCGCTGATTGGTAAACTATCGTAACTTTCTTTACACTGGCTGAATAATGAAAATCTGAATCAATGTTGTAGTATAGCCTATCATGCTAAACTAGACCTACATGTTAGCATGGTATATTGTGCTTGTGTATAGGTTATACATTGATGATCAAATCCATCTCATGAAAATTAAAATTCCCATGGGGTATTTCTCTTACCACAAGTTTGATTTACTCGTTCTTGGAAGCTCCCCCCGTGTGAATAACTGTATAAAACCGCAATCAAAGCAAGCACATCGTATGACACAGATACACAGGGACATGCACACTATATTGTTTCCATAGGTTATGTCTCAATTCCCTTCTCTCAGTGTGAGGCGGAAGGGGCCCATCTTAGAAGCAATGAGTACATCACCTGCTTCCCACTGTGCTCGCAATTTCGCACTTGCCACGTCTACGCGCATTTAAAATTCTTCGTACTGTCTCCAGTAATCTTATGCATAAAACCTACGGTACATGTCAGCACATTTGCCTCCAGGCCATATCCTCTGTGTCCTGCCAAATGGAAATTTCACTATGGCTGTACCATGTTGAAAGTTACCCCTGTCATGATATTAGTAAGTTTTGAACTGTAATGGTATAGCTTCGCTCTCAAGGAGAACTGTCACGAAAGAAAAGAAAAAGCCGACGCCCTCGTTTTGATGTCACGCACTAACGTTGCTTCGGCAGGGGAGCCATCAATCGTGCGTCCCCGGGTGCTGTCAAGAGATAGCGCGTGTCACTAATGCATATTTATTGTCAGCACGCGAGCATTCCTCTGTCATTTCTAGATCGACTTCTAATGGCTATTTGCATTCCTATGAATAGATTTAACAATTTAACCTTCATGAAATGTTAGGAGTGAAGCTTTTAAACAGCGGTACATTGAATAGTAAGAAGTACGATACATCCGGAAACAATCAAGTATATAAGCCGTATACAGATGTATATGTATATATATTATTTAACATTATTAATTCCATTTGATAATATTGCATCATATATGGATATAGCTTCACTCTGAAATTAAACCACGTACCCCTTGCTGCTCTAACATTTTGAAGATTAGTCAAGACACACCAGAGACAGATGTATCAACTATAGATATTCTGTTTGGAATGTGTCAATGGAACTGCGATTATTTCTAGGCCAGCCCAAACTCGCCACTCGGATTATCAATTCGTGTTTAGGAGTATACTGACTATAAACTTCCTATTTTGTTCCCTAACGTGTCCAGTTATTCATGAACCGGATATTTTATCGAGCACGAAACAAGCTTCTTCTTTTTTCTTCTCCCTTTCCTACTATTTCGGGCTGTATATCTTGAGCTAAACAATACTTATATACTTGAATCGAACATTAACCTTGACCAAATTACATGTGTTTTGTGGCAGCCTTGTGCAACTACTAAGTACTAGAATCGAACAACCTTCCAAAAAAGTTCATATTTCGTCGAGCGTAAGACGATCCAACAACAAAAAAGTGGTTAAAAATATGTTAAGTAAGTGTCCCAATTCAAAGTAGAAATAACAAAGAGAGTGAAATCCGAACAAAAACTGAAGTTTTAGCGAGCGACCAGTTCATGTATTGCTGTCAATATAATGTTGATAATACATAGATTGATAAAATCTAAGGTGTAAAATCTCTTTAATTCATGTCAAGCTTTTAATTGGTCAATGTGTATCGTCTGTTCTCATTGCAGCTGTCTGTTCCGGCTGTGTGAATGGGATCTGCAGTGCACCCGATACGTGCGAGTGAGTATAAACGTTTTTTTGTTTCTAAATCACATCTTTTTGGTCTAAATTTCCCTCCAAATGTCCTCCGGAATATCATATTCCTCGTAGGATTTCATCTCAAAGGTCATTTATGAAATGTTAATGGTAAAATGTATGACCACATAAGTCTGGTATATACTGTGAGGCCCATTAACTTGTATTATTTTCAACTCCCGTTTTACCACAATTATTAACTATTTTCCTTCTTCTTACCTCCCTCTCTCTGATAGTTGCAACGCCGGTTACATGGGAGATCATTGTGATGAATGCGAAACAAAGATTGGTTGTGAACACGGGACATGTGATGTACCGAACGAATGTAATTGTAACGCCGGATGGGCTGGCCCCCTCTGTAACATTGGTAAGTGTGCGACTACAAATATGTTATTCTCCCTGGTAATTCATATCTTGAAAGGGTGGGGCGGGGGAGGGGTGGGGAGCATTCACTAAAATCATTCAGGACAGTTCACAGCAAGAAGAAATCGGATCAGATCATGACGGGAAACTTTTTCGTTTTGACAATGGGGAGCTAAATATAATATTTTGGTTACATTTTTAGCCAATTGCTGTACGTATAATTCTCCTCTTTTTTTGTTTTGCTGATTCTAAATACTGCTACTCATGGGCATATGCTGTAGCTTAGACGAGGCAAGGACGCTAAGAGATGATAATAAATGAAATTTATCCAAGTGGAAAATCCATGTGATGAAAAAAGTTCCTCAGCGTCAGATCTGAGCCAATTTGGCGGAATTTTCCCCCTTCGCGTAATTCTGCTGCGGGTTACGTTACTGGTTATTATTCGCCAAAATTTTTTTAAACATAAAATAAAGAGGGAAACTGTCAGAAATGGCTGGGTCGCTCTGTAAAGTGCGCCGATAGCGCATTTTGCTGTTAATAAACATGTCTGAATTCCCAAGCG
>JAIPMN010001921.1:13642-26434 GCA_020650975.1 Apostichopus californicus | reverse complement strand
GAATATGTTGCAAAACACAACCAAGAATGACCAATATGTTACACTGTAGGAGAGTTGTGAAGGTTTCGTGAACAGAACACCAGCTCTGGGCCAGTAAACTCCCCCCCCCCCCACCCCTTCTAGGTGGATCATGGGCCTACCACTATTTCTGTTTCACTATCCTAAGTGATGGAGAAGGATATCAATTAATCATTTTATTTCGTTACAATGCAATCTATAATATACTATGGCTTCTATTTACAGTGGTTTCTATGGCTTCTATGGTTACTATGGTTTCTATGGACTGCTATCCAGCTTTCTCATTTTGCTGGATAAATGATTCCCTTCAGCAGTCACCATATTATGCTAGATATTTATCAATCCAAGTGGAGTTACTCACTGTTGTAATTTATGTATATTGCCTCTCAGCATACGAGCCGCGTGAAATTTTCGCATTTCAATCTCCAATCTCAATCGACCTTTGACCGTCCACAAATATCAATGTAGAGATCTTGAAATCATCATTAAAGGGACATTAAATAAAATGTGATTTGCTGATGTTATCCCCCTTATAGGTCGTGTTTGCACCTTGAATACAAGGGGAGAGTGGTGGGGGTAGGGATCGGCACCAATGTACGCACATACTTGCTTGCCTAAAGTAAGGAAACAACTATCGTGCATCTCGGTGGAGCAAAACTTGAACTCACTTGTGGGTGTGGCAATCCATGCCAGACCAAGAACACCGTTGGCAAAATCTCTGTTAGTGAAGGTGTAAACTAGGCAATACTGATCGTTGAGGGGAAACTCTGACGTGAGGTCGAGGAACTTCTCAACACCGATATAATCCGAGTCAAAAGGATACATTGTTCCCACATCACTGCTATCATAAAGCTGTGGAAAGTTGGAAACCATACACTCATCAGAAAGCCAGTAAGCCTTGTGATTCCTTGCAATACAATTTGTTCAAAATTCAAAAGTTCAACAGAGATGTACTTTTTGAGTTATCATGTTCACAACTATTTTGAAGCAAATTTCATTTCCTAGATGACTATATATGTATAGTTGTAAATCACTTGAGATCTATTTTATATTGGGTCCATTCTCTAAACCTAACTGAAACTGACCAAACTATGTTCACCAAAAGGAAACCATAGCATGATAGAACTCACAGATTAATTGTAGCTTTAATTTAAGGAGTTAACATGTTTACAAGAATTATATACTTGGACACATGTATAGGCTAAGTCCAATGTTCCTATACATGTGAAGGCACAGGTGCCATGATAGGGCATGCCAGTTTGTTTGATGACTGCAAGAACTGGCCTCATATCATCAACAGGGTAGACTATAGTTGTACCAATTTCTATAGGGTTCTTGCACTCACTAAGCTGGTTCTACATACTAAGTATAAAGTTCCACTTATATGTACTTTTGGAGTTATTACGCTTACAAAATTTTACAGGCTTTGATTATGTTGACCGCAAGTGACCTTTGACCTCCACCAATTTCAATACGGTTTCTTGTACTCACCAAGCAAGATCTACATACCAAGTATGAAGTTCAGCAAAGATGTACTTTTTGAATTATCATGTTTACAAACTTTTCAGAGCATTCCAAGTGAGCATTGAACTTAACATACAAGAATAGGGTTCTTGTACTCAACCCTATTCTTGTACTCAATAAGACGGATCAACATACCAAGTGTGAAGTTAATCTACAATGTACTTTTGGGGTTATGGTGTTTACAGGCGTCAAATACAAGTGTCACATACACACACACACACATGCCATCACCATCACATAGATTATCCTTTTGCCTCCGGGGAGGAATCAATAAAAAAATATATGAAAATATAAATATATAAACATATATGTGTTTGGATTATGTCAATCAATAGGAGACAGCTTAGTCCAAAATAAACAATCAGAACCAATTTACATATGAAAAGTGCAATAATGGCTCAAGGCCTAGAATTTCACAATATTAACCATTTGCTAAAAAAATACCAGTGCTTATATAAAAAGTCAAAGTGTTCTCACCGGAACACAGATCAGTTACTGTACAAGTTATTCAGAGAATCCTGATAGTAGTTAGCTGACATAATTAGCAGTAACACAGCACTACATGGCTTATGTTCAGTATGGGAATAATGATGATTTTTTCGACTGAAGCTTGTCAACTGACTTTACGTGTATACACCTTCTCTATGTCTTCTGGTAGAGAATGCCCACTGGATTCTAACTGAAGTTATTTAAACAAGGTAATGTTTGGCTTGAAATTCAAATAAATTTTTCCGACTGATACTTGATCAAGTTCAAACATAGTGTACTAAACTTATACTGAACTAACCGTTATCTTCTGGATGGCAAATTCGATGTTGTCATATCCATTCTGGAAATTATGATCACTAAAGACCTTCGAGGCTGCTTGGACATGTTCTCCCATCTGACGGAAAATCTCATTCTTATCTTGGAACCTTGAAGATGATAATCATAAGACCAATTGCTTATTAAAAGATGATGAAAATATCCCAAAAGAAAGATTCTCTGCTAAACCTGTACCAATCTGGTTACTTGTCATACCAGAAGACATTATTGTGTTTACATTTACATTTTTATCATCAAGCACAAGTCATCTGACCCTCACTTGATCCTAGTTCATCACCATGAGGTTCAAACCGTGGGGTCTGATCCGCATTTACACCACAGATTGGCCGCTGAGTGCATGGTTCAACAACAGCGCACTCCCTTCTCGAGTGTAAACAGGGCTTTGACTGTATCTGAGGAGAGTTGTCATGGTAAACTCTCTTGACCTCAGTTGTGGATCTGAGAACTTACAATTGTAAAAAGGAACTTACAGTACCAATGTGTCTCTTGGGGTCAATAACAATACAAATCACTTTACCTGTCCTATGCTAGCAAAGAAACAATTGCCCTTCTAGAAGGAATGGATTTATCTTGAGAGGAAAAAACCTTCAAGTAGTGGTAACTTATTGAGCTTTAAAGGTGGGCACCAAGATAAATATTGTATTGGTATTACACATATAACATAACATATATCATGTGGATGCACATATAAAGTACATTCAAGATTCCAATGTGAAGTTGTGTTCACATGACTTCAAACTTTGAACTACCGTAGACCTTAAATGAACTTTGACCTCCACAGAAAGCATCAGGGTATCTTGGATCTACAAACACCAAAGTATCGATTTCAAAACAGCTTTTTCTTTTTGAGTTGTCACTTGTTTCACAAGATTTTCAGACATTGAAATCTACTGACATTTGACCTCCACAAAAACAATAGGTGCTTCTACTTACTATGGTGGATCAAATTACTAAGTATGACTGTAACCTTCATCTAAGCTTAAAGTTTAATGTAACTGTATATATAGCTTTCACACATTGACAACTCTTGATCTCCAGTGGCCTTTGATTGCCACATATATACAATACAACTCTGAAGTTATAGAACAATACACTCTTTGAGTTATCCTGTTTAAAAGCTTGTGTTACAAATACACACATAAATGAACATATGCACCTACACAACCATGTACACACATCTGACATCTGACAAGCAGTTACCTGCCTGCCAGAAAGCATGTAAACTCTTCCTAAGATATTTATAAAAAAGTATATATGCTTACAGCACATGACAGTCCTGTTTGTGTGACAGCTTCTTGCTACCACCCTAACTATTCCAATAACAATGACTAATTTTAAACAGTATGCATCTGTGTTTATTTTTTCACCCTATCACACCCTATCACCATATAAATACTTGCTTCTCTTATTCTTGGGTTTATGGGTAATAGTTGTTTTTGTTGTTGCTATACACATTATTTCTGGTAGATCATTACTGCTATTGGGACACCATTTATAATAGATTTCATAAGCAAGTCCATACATGATTTTAACTGACTATGATAAAACCTTGAAACTGTCTCAAACATTTCCTAATCAAATGTTACGTTTATAGATCGCTCTGTTAACTGTACAACAGCCTAAGCTTTAATTGATAGCTTCCTGCCATTGAAAACAAAATGTATTTTGCAATATGTGCTATGAACTTGTACTGGAACTACCCAATATATGAAGTCCTTCACAAACCTACATAACAGTTACTGTATTACTGTAGTACAGAATAGTGTTATGTTTATATATCAATTTGAACCAAATTATAAGCAGACTGTAAATTTGAGGTAGATACTTCCTAAGACTTTTGCAAAAGGGACATACGATCCCTTCTGTTCCCATGATGCAACCTTCCTCACCGACCAAGGGTCTTATAAAGCTCAGGATTTAAATCCTTTTTTACTTAAAAAGTGACCCCAATTTTCACCATGATCATGCCTCAGTGATTAGTGGCAGTATATCTATTATTTTGGTTCTCTGTTTTATAGCCATTGGTATTCCCTCTGCAAAAGTTTATCAGAAATTTCCCTTTTTAAACTATTCAAGAACACCACAGTTCAGGATTTTTTCTTTCCATTACTACAATTGCACATCCATTATTGTCATACACATGTCACTTATCAGCGGAAATGACAAGTACATAGTGATAAGCCAACAGATTGAAGCTTTGGACTAGGTCGGACATAATTAGAACTACTATTCTTCTTTACAAACAGGAAGCGCACTGCATGATACCAGGGTGTCAACATTCAAATTCAATTATTTCTTTTCATAGTCAGCCCATTCATTTGTAATTAAATTCTTTTTTAACTATACAATAAGATCTCTGAAGGACAATCAAAGTTTTCACCATTTCTGCCAAGATGGAAACTCTTGACAGGATTTAACCAAGAAAATTTCTATGATGAAGGTTAAAAGAAGGAAAAAAAAAAGGTGAAAAACTGCAGCTTTCCCTAACATGTGACATGTATGTGGTTGATTAGATGCTTTACGGAATTACCTTTTGAAGTATACATGGTCGGTGATGATATGAAGGGCGCACGTCTGTGCTGTTGTAGCCTGTCGCCTGTACCTAGCAGCGCCATCCTCAAAGTCATGTGACTTCTCGGGATTCATCTTGCCCGCCTCTTTCAGTCTCCTCTCCATCTGCTCCTGCATCTTACCGACGAGCCCGCAGTTACCGCCTGCGTTTTTGGGAATATCCACGTGACTGTCCTTGTAGATGACAGAATGGAACTCGACCGAATCGTTAAAGTATCGGCCCGCCGGCTCCACAGAGAACTTTTCGTCCTCTGATAAGATGCGCCCCTGGAAGGCACCGTCCACAATGGATCCATGAACAAAACTACCGGGTACATCTACACGAAAGAAAGACAGAAGGATAAGCACAGTATTGAATAGACAACTCACTACAGTACAAACCAAGCCAAATCATTTCCAGTCAAACTTTTCATGTCTTTTCTATAAAAGGTGATAAAAGTAAGGGAAAACAAAGAGCAATATTGATGCTAAGAAAAGGAAAACAAAGGACAATTGACTGATTAGGTGAATTAGGAGAGTGTCAAAAATTTGAAACAAAATCCCAGATGGCAAACTTGACTCAAAAGTTAAAAACCCTCTGACAAGGCTGAACCCTACAAGAAGCTGAAGAATGTTTCGGATCCACACTTCTGCCGACCTAATTTATCTTTGTACTTTAGACAGTTAGTTATTCACTTTGCATTTCTTCCTTTTATTTTGTCTGCTAAAGTTCCTGGTGAGTGATGTTTTAGTTAACAACTACATTTTACTTTTTTTCTTAAGTAACTTTACAGGTATTCCAAAGCTGAGTGAGTAAATAAAGCCACTTATCATTATTATCCTATACCGATTGAAAAGCATGCTGTACATGTTTGTATTCAGGATGCTACTGTATTAGTCAAGCTTGCACACTTTGTCTGTTGTGAGGTAAAACATTAATGCTAACGTTGAATAAGGAGAAAAGGTCAAAAGGCACAAAACAGCAACAAATTCTTAGTGTAGACTACTGTGTGAATATTCCACTGTCGGTGACCATCTGTAGTAACGTAACTTTTTCTAAAGATACCTTGCATTTCATTTTCAACTTAACTAGCAAATGTTACAACATGGCCTTGTCATCTGTACCGTAATTAATTAACGATGCGAAGAATGATGGTGAGAACAGAACAACCGTTTACACCAGCAGTGCATCAACTGGTGACTTATTGGTCACTCTGTGGAATGTACCTGTATCAACAAATAACTTAAGTACCCTTGACTAATGAAAAAGGATAAAAGCCAATGGAGAATTACACACAGACTGCCAATCAAAAGTACTGGTACCAGACAAAAGATGTAGCCCTGTCCATGGATTGACTTGACCACATACTCAACAAAAAACCAAAGTGTCTGGAATATTTCATCAGTTTTGAAACCCTCACCATAATACTAGCTAAACAACGATCTGAAAATGGTCGCAAACACGCTCACTATTAAAGGGGTATTCCGGGTTGCAGATGATACAGCCCCTACACGGAGAAGACACACAAAATATTCTAGACTGTTAATTGAACTCCAGATCTCAGTATCTTGTTCCTAACTCTATGGTTAATTGAACCGATTTTAGCTGGTCAAGATCTTTTGATTCTTCACTAAAGTAGATCTCAAAAGGCGGTCTGTGATGTCATAACAGCAAATGTTCATCAAAAGCTCTAGAATCCTATCATAATCTTCTTGTTAATTTTACCCTGGAAAATCCAAGACAAACAAGAACAAGAACATTGTCAGCTGAAATTGCTGTGATGACATCATTCATTCCTGCTGTTGCCAGATGCATTCACAAATTACCACCAAATTTGAAAAAATTCACATCTTAGATATTACGCAAAATGCTACGAAGATGTGGATTTGACATACAGATTGAGAAAACTTCCACCAGTTTTATCAAGAATATTAATTCATCCACGGTAATATCCCTTTCATGAAATATAAATCATATTTACGATACATACCGGCAATACGCCCTCTGTAAAAGTGGACTGCATCAGCCATCTGTTTCATTTCAGCTCCGTCAGAAGTGACAAAGGCAAAGTTATTTGTTATAACAGTGGGATCGGGCTTCAATTGCAACTGAAAGTTACTGGTGAATGCAAAGAATACAATATAAAAATTAACACACTTTGTAAATTCATGTATGCATGCACATTAAAGACAGAGGGCTGCAGACAATCTTCCTTTTATGTCTACCAAATGTCACACTGTACGTCAAGTACAGTACGTAAGCTGGTCTCCTTAGTCTACTGCTCATCATATTCAATCTGATAAAGTCTTGAACAGCTCTCTACAAGGCAGATATTTGTTAAATTCCTTTCATTTAAATACTAGGCACTACAAGCAGCCTTTACTATTAAGCCTCACCACATGCTGATGATAATTACTTCAGCTCTGATTTCTGAAATTGAAAGCAGACTCTACTATTACAGTGTGGAAAAGTCATTGGTTTTGGGTTTTTGTTCTTAGCGGATAGTAAAACAAAATACTATCTACAAAATCTACCACATGGACTACATAAAAGCACTTGATTCTGAAATAAAAACCATACATATTACACAAAAGACTTGTGCACTTGTTACCTCTTTATAGCAAACTATTACTAGTGCAGTATATATGCACACACAAGCAATGTGTTTACCTGCCAAGGGCACTAAAGTGTAATTCCACTTGATGCTCATCAGGAGATCGGATGGCACGTTTGTGTTGCTCGTGGACATGGTCAGTATCGTAGGTTAAAACATCATAGCTATGGATGAGCGGGCTAAGCCTTGCACCTGCAGGAGTTAACGGAAGGTTTTAAGAATATTAACACATGACAACAGGCATTTCAGATCAAATTCAGTAATAATACAGAATATATGGTCAATTTACCATATGTAACTTACCATATGTCACTTACCAGATCTGTTACTTATAATACAATTCATTGAAGCAATGGGAGGGAGTAGAGGGGAGTTTCAATGATGCAGGCAAAATAAAATCCACATTAATATAATGCCACATTTATTGCAACCTCATTAAAACAAATGGTTAGAGAATTAGTCACCATTATAAGTTTGCTTAACATTTATAATTACGATCAACAATTTACATTCCCATAGCCAGGGTTCGGTTTCTTCCGGAAGAAACCTATTTCTTCCGGGGACGTGGAAGAAACTGGAAGAAACCTGTTTCTTCCAGGTTTCTTCCAGTTTCTTCCGGAAGAAACTGGAAGAAACCGGAAGAAACTGGAAGAAACTGTGAAAATTGGCATATAGGCAGCACAACCCACATATATACATGATCAAGAGACAAATAGCTTACCACCATCTGACTGAAATGCATACCATTGAAACCATCAAAATATGATATTTTTGTTTTGATTATAATTTTTGGTTGTTTTTCTACACCAAAAGATGTTTGCTTATAAATCACAATATTGAAGGACTACTTTTCATCTCGCGATCCCCCTATCAACCAGAATTGCATAACTGGCCATACTGTATGAATGATTAACCTGGATTGGCCGATGCACTGAGGATTTAATACAATGAACACCAAGAAAATAGCCGAACAATATCTGTTAGATTTAGGTAACAGTTTAATTTCTGCAACTCCCTAAATTACAACTTGTGGTTAAAAGGAGGACTTGTCATCCCAACAGCAAAAAGAACAAACATTCACAATTAAACACAGCTGGCCACGAGCTAGCCCTCATTTCACACTACAACTTCCAATCGAATCTGTAACCCTCATGTCTTGAGTTCAATCTATACAAAATATGGTCATAGTGGTCAATGTAATCGTAGTAATGAGTGTGCATTGTAGTAGGCCTACACTAGTTTCCAGGGAACACTTGCCCCTCCACTCAGAAACTGGTTTTTAACCAAGAACTGGGCTATAATCAGGACCATTCTGCTCTGCAAAATATTGCTTGCCCATAGTTGTTCCATGAATTGTCTGATGCTAGAAGCCTAGTACTATATTGTGTACAGTATATGCTGGAAGCAGGTCATGTGCTCAAAACCTAGATATAGACTACTGTACCTAGATGAACTATGCTTCTTGTCCATTTATTACATAGTTAGAAATCATTGCAGGTTGTTATGAAACTTTATCAACAGTTTTTCCCCCAAATATGAGTTTCTTCCATTTTGTCCGGAAGAAACTGGAAGAAACCTATTTCTTCCGAGTGGAATAAACCGCGGTTTATTCCGCGGTTTTTTCCACCCCCGGAAGAAACCTGCGAACCCTGCCCATAGCATCGCCTTGGCCATTGATCTCAATATATCACTAAATGGTTTCAAGTTTGTGAGACTTAAGGCAGTTCATAAAGAGGTTGATTTCCATGACACAACGTATGACACAAACATTTCATAAAGTGTTTTTAACAGTAACTCTTGTAAGTTGTAGCCTAGGCGTATACCAGAAGATGACATTTACCTGGCCACACTGTGACCGTGTTACCATTTACGTTCCTTCAAAAGTTGGCTGTAAAAACAGCCATTTTGCAGCATTTCATGGAGAGTGAGGCAGCATAGTGGCTTTAATATCTGGCAACTTTGAACCACAGTTGTTATAGGCCTAGAGCCAATTCATGTTGAAGAACTTACTGTTGACTGCATGTTTACGGATATTATTGCATGAAAATGTATAGGCTAAGTCCAATGTTCCTATGCATGTGAAGGCACAGGTGCTGTGATAGGACATACCAGTTTGTTTGATGACTGCAAGAACTGGCCTCAAATCATCAGCAGGGTAGTCTATAGTTATACCAAACTTTGGCCTAATTCTAGCCAACTCACTAGCTGCCAGGAGAAGAGCCATGACTGTCTCTTAATGCTGGCTAGGCTTATAACAGTAGCTTTACTTAAAAGGTGGGAGTACCATTGGACAATTATAACAAAAGTACAAGTTGGATAGACCTAGGCCTAAACTAATTAAGTGACTAACAGTAACATAGCCTAAATTGTGCATATTATTATTGGCATATCACTACATAGGTTTAGATTCGTAGGGTGCTTGTATGATGAAAACAAGTAGAGTAGGATTGTGTTGATTACGTTTTTATTGAACGCTTAGGATTAGCCTACTTGACTCGCACTGTAGCCAACAGTTACTAACTTAGGCCCTACTCACTTAACATCTTGTTAGGCACAAGGCTCGGTTAATCATGTAGGCCTAGTACTAGTTATTATGTTTACTGCTAAATAGCTCTAACGTTAGGTCAAGAAATAATTCTTTGATACTTTACCTATCGTGGTGGCAAGAATCGTTGAAATAATACAAAACGAAAACTTCCAAAACATGTTTATTTTGTGCTTCGAGTTCAAGGTAGTGTGAAAGGAGAGACCGTTATCGTAAACTTATCTACTTGTGCAAACTTCCGTACTTCATTACTGCGTAGGATCGTTTTACTCTTACTTCTTAGTATGTAGTTCACAGTACGTAATCTGTAATACATACAACTACTGTACAGTCGAGTAATGCGCAGAAGCGAATGAATCATAACACCTCCGTTGAAAACACCACACCTGATTGATTACCATAACAATGTATGCTACCCGTATAATGGAAACAAGTCCAAGGTTGTACAGTAATCTGCTGTAATCGATCAGGCTTGTCCCCCCTGACACGTAGCGGGTCGTACAGACAACCATTATGTATGTTCCACCACCACCTGTCCCGGAACCGGGAGGAGGGGTAAATCCCAATTCAAAAGTGGGGCAGACGTAAATGGCTAGGCTGAACATGGATAAAACTGAAGGAGTGTGCGCGTAGACGCACACCGCGAGGGCCTTGGAGCAAAAGCCTTTATCGGGTGGGGTCCATGTGCCCGCCTTATGGCCCTGATGGGGTCCAGGGGTGGGCTAATTTCTATATATCTTCAAAGTTGCTTCTTTTTGGTCCCTGAATTGATATGCCAGTCACAATTATATTTAACAAAAGTCACATCTGACAAGTGATTAGACTTGAATTAAGAAAGACTTATCTATTTAACATCCGGGTGTGCCTTAGGGCCTTTATTATGATTAATAAAATTGAAATTTAAACCATAAACGGAAACATTCTTAAACTCTGCACACAAGAATATAATCATCTTGTTATACAATACAATATACACAGTATGGATCATGAGTACATTAGCAGTTGGGTGGGTATACCTCATTTTATCGGAAACATACTAAAGCCTATAAGATAAAGATACTTTTCAGGGCCGAAGCCTGGGTAGAATCTCTAGGGACAGTTGAGGAACATCGAAAACACGTGTCGTCCAATGTTGCATAGTGATACTATAATGTGCGTATACACTAGGGCCGTTTTTAAGACAGTTTTAGTGGGTGGGCCATTTCCAAAAGAGACCAACATGACACTATCTAAGCGGAGCGCCACCATTTTGTCGGCGCGGAGCATAGCAAGAACATTTTTGCCAACGTGCCTCCCAGATTGCCGGAAATGGTACTTCCCAGGGCTTGTAAGTTGCATCTAAACAACTTTTTTATTATGTGTAAGAAATTTTACACTTCCAAAAAATAGGTAAATTAGAAAAGTTTTATTCGGCAAAATGACTCTGTAGAAAAATAAAGTCTTTTCGTTACTGTCTTGATAAGCTCTGCTTCTTTCAGTGTTTTACATAGAAAGTTGAAGATATAAAGCACACTATAGGCCAATCTGGTGGTAGTCGTAGCCTATGCATGCTTGGGGAGGGGGAGGGGGGCAGAAAGCTATATGGGGAATTTAGATGTAAATTTATTGTTAGGTTTGCGTTATCATGATTTCTTGTACATGCCAAAAGAGACCTATATACTGGGTGGTATGAGCCGAGTGGGTGGGCCGCTTACGGGACTGCTATAGGGGCTAACATTGAAACTTATATAGGCCTATATCAAACATATTGCCGTAATAAATATATTTATGAACAGTAGTTTAACATTAGACTGTTACACTGTCCCACACAGGTTAAATCGTAGGAGCATTCTATACATGTATTGTTATTCTAATAAAACTCATGTAAACCAAACAAACGCACTGTCATCGCATCCGGGATTGTAGGCTACATATACGTGACGAGCGGCCTTTTGTCTAAGGTCATGTATAGCTTTATGTTCCCATTGTAAGGGAATCACTGTGATACACACCTGACGATTATCACACAGTCACAATCTACATGCAAGGGGACTGGTGAGAGCGGATCAGTCGTTCGGTTGTTTTGGTTTTCGTGCCCAGGTTCTTTCTTGGGTGACTTTTCTTTTAAACAAAGCATATTAGAATAAAACATTAATAACTAATAATCTCATAGCACAATGTTTGAGCTCCCTTTATGAGAAACATGAGTTATTATGAGCCTGATGGGCCTAGTGCCTACACGAGTCAGTCACTTAACCTGGGGGGGGGGGGGCACACTTAACCTGGGGGGGGGGGGGCATTTGATATTGCGTCCTCAGGGGGTGTTCCAACTCAACACCCCTCCCATTGTTTCGAAAGGAGAAGTCGGGAGATCGGAAGGAGGTTGGGAAGGCGGAAAGTTGGGAATTGTGGTTTAGCTTTGTAGTCTGCATGGCTCTCAGAAATAAGAAGTGAAATTGTGAAAAGTTATCATTGTACATGCTCAATTTCACAGACCTCATATTTGTTTTATAGCTGAGATCGATTTTATAGCTGGGATGAAATCCACAGCACATCAACCCGCCCAAATCAGATATACATATATTTAGCGCCAGTGTGCAATACCCACCATTCTGTATATGCCCATTTTTTTTTACACAAGTGTTTGTGTGCGCGAGACTTGGGACGGAGGGTGTCACAACCGACCTATTGTGCGCCGTAGGTGGGGATGGGGGGGGGGGGGGAGTTGCCCGTATA
>JAIPMN010001920.1:0-29514 GCA_020650975.1 Apostichopus californicus | reverse complement strand
ATATATACCGTATAAATACATACATATAAATATATATACATACATATATATATAAATAGTGTATCGTGATATACACACATATATTGTCCACCGACCCATCACCGAAAAAAGTTCCACCAATGTAAAAAAATATATGATGCCACCTTTCCACGGTTTGGTCTGGAATGTTTCAGTTTCGTTTTTAGTTTCTTGTCACTCTGTTTTCTCAACTCCTCTTTCTCCACTCGATCAATTGTCTTGTAAGATAAGTGAAAGAAGAGATCATAGATTCTCATCTGCCTACCAAATATAGATTTATGCCCTCAGCTCTAGATTCTGCAGCAATCGACAGGAAGTGTATTCAATTGCCGTCAGATTTTGAAAGACAGTGTTTTCTGGGCTGTCATAGAATTAATACCGACCACCAGACAGACATTTCGTATCTAGACGGTGTCTTAAAACATAGCTACTTTAGAGTACGACAATGATAACTTCGAAGGTTAGCCATCCTTTGGTGGAACGCGTATAATGATCAGGTATACACAGGTGAAGAACATGTGATCAGTATCACACAGGAGGTGAAGAACATGTGATCAGTATCACACAGGAAATGAAGAACATGTGATCAGTATCATACAGGAGGTGAAGAACATGTGATCAGTATCATACAGGAAGTGAAGAACATGTGATCAGTATCACACAGGAGGTGAAGAACATGTGATCAGTATCACACAGGAAGTGAAGAACATGTGATCAGTATCATACAGGATGTGAAGAACATGTGATCAGTATCATACAGGAGGTGAAGAACATGTGATCAGTATCATACAGGAGTTGAAGAACATGTGATCAGTATCACAAAGGAGGTGCAGAACATGTGATCAGTATCATACAGGAAGTGAAGAACATGTGATCAGTATCACACAGGAGGTGAAGAACATGTGATCAGTATCACACAGGAGGTGAAGAACATGTGATCAGTATCACACAGGAGGTGAAGAACATGTGATCAGTATCACACAGGAAGTAAAGAACATGTGATCAGGTGTCACAAAGGAGTTAAAGAACATGTGATCAGTATCACACAGGAAGTGAAAAACATGTGATCAGTATCACACAGGAAGTGAAGAACATGTGATCAGGTATCACACAGGTGCAGAACATGTGATCAGTATCACACAGGAAGTGAAGAACATGTGATCAGTATGATACAGGATGTGAAGAACATGTGATCAGTATCATACAGGATGTGAAGAACATGTGATCAGTATCACACAGGAAGTAAAGAACATGTGATCAGTATCACACAGGAGGTGAAGAACATGTGATCAGTATCACACAGGAAGTAAAGAACATGTGATCAGTATCACACAGGAGGTGAAGAACATGTGATCAGTATCACACAGGAGGTGAAGAACATGTGATCAGTATCACACAGGAAATGAAGAACATGTGATCAGGTATCACACAGGAAGTGAAGAACATGTGATCAGTATCATACAGGAAGTAAAGAACATGTGATCAGTATCACACAGGATGTGAAGAACATGTGATCAGTATCACACAGGAGGTGAAGAACATGTGATCAGTATCATACAGGATGTGAAGAACATGTGATCAGTATCATACAGGAGGTGAAGAACATGTGATCAGTATCACACAGGATGTGAAGAACATGTGATCAGTATTATACAGGTGAAGAACATGTGATCAGTATCACACAGGAGGTGAAGAACAAGTGATCAGTATTATACAGGAGGTGAAGAACATGTGATCAGGTATCACACAGGAGGTGAAGAACATGTGATCAGTATCACACATGAAGTGAAGAACATGTGATCAGTATCATACAGGAGGTGAAGAACATGTGATCAGTATCATACAGGAGGTGAAGAACATGTGATCAGTATCATACAGGATGTGAAGAACATGTGATCAGGTATCCAGAGGAGGTGAAGAACATGTGATCAGTATCACACAGGAGGTGAAGAACATGTTATCAGTATTATACAGGAGGTGAAGAACATGTGGAGAAGTTCTACATAATTACAGACTGAGATGATTTTTATTTTTTTACTTTTTTTTAATATTCTATACATAAGTCAAACTACTGTCTAGCTTTATTCTCAATTTAACGAAATCATTTTTGTCACATTCATAACATTTTGTTATTTCTAGGCAGAAAATATGGTCTTTTAATGTCAAATTGATTACAATTTTTAAATGTCAAAGTTTGTCATACGAGCTGTTCGCATATCACTTACAATAAAATAATATAAACGATGTTTTCCACATTTCACCAAATATATTAACTATTGCAAAATTCTGTACAGACACTGTAAACATTTGCTGGTATCTAGTAGCGACAACCACTTTTATCCCATAATTCCTATATGCAAATTAGGCTAGGCTCTGTAGGTAATATGTTAGTAGAAGAATAGGCCCAATGATGAAGTTCGTTTGATCAGCAATATAAGTTACTGTACTAATATAATAAACACCTGTTGGAACACTAATACTACTAGTGAGGGACCCTGATACAAACTTGAGATTGGGGGAGGGGAGGGGGAGGAGGATTAATGACAAATGTTCAGAGGTGTTAAAATGACTGGCAGTGCCGGGGACAGCATGTACCTATGGAGACCACTGTTGTGAAAAATTATTGGGGACCTGACCCCATTCCACCCTCCCCCATCCCTCCCCCCTCCCCCAACCCACATGTTGTAATGGGCTTTAACTATCCAATAAAAAATTGTGTTGAAGTGTAATTCAATGGTACGAGACAACCAGCTATTATTCTGTTCTCATTTCCAGCAGAGGTTAATAGGGATTTTGGGGGGGGGGGTGGGATGGGGGCTTTCACTAATTTACGTTTGCCTGCAGTTGGATCAGCAGTTTGTAACCTACGTAATAAATCATATTCAGGCACAGGCACTGAACATTCCCACTTTTTTTGTTGAAAACTGATATTTGATATGAAAAAACATGTTCTAGTTAATCAGACCTATTAAGTCAAACGAAAACTAGCAATTGAAGCTGACTTCTATGTTGAACTTAAATCTTTCGGGAATGACTTTTTAATACTTGTCAAAAAAAATGGCCAACACGACAGAGGTAAACCATACTCCTAGAAATACCTTCATAATGCTTTTTGTTATTTTTTAATATTTTAGTTTTATCCCACAAACAAAATTTTCATGTTTTAAACGGCATAGTTCGCTTGGCTTCTTTATTAGATTTCAAACCTCCCATTTTAACTTGTGGCTTGATGGTACTTCTTTTAACACAATTGCAAACTTGCAGTGTCCATTATTTCGTGGGAGAGCCTGCCTGTCTTTTATTAAGGTCATTCAAATTCTGAAAATTGCTCTTGTCAGTCCTCTCTGAGACCTTGCACAAGGTTATACCATTTTATTCTCTTTGACAAGTGGCACAAAAATGCAATTTATTGGAACCTTGTAACCTCTCAAGGAAGACATATCAAGATTATTCTTTCCATTGGTGTAAAATATTTTATAGAACCATTTACGAAGAATAGGAGACGAAACGCGGAAAGGAATCTCCTTGCAAAAATCTGTGAAGGATGACATATTTCTATAACTGTCAGTCATTTCACCGTTGCCTCATTTATTATATTTACAATGTAAACACTTCGAGTTTGTTTTCAATATTCATTAACAATTTTGGGCAGATTGTTTGCTTCAACCTACTTTATGAAAGGGAAAGTGATGTGTGCTGGTTGTGTGAAGATAAAGCAATTATTGCAAATGTTCCCATCAAAATTGTGGGGAAACAAAATTATACCTGTCGCAATGAATGTAGATTGACTAAGTCGGGGGAGGGGGAGGTGGGGGTGGTGGGGAGCAATTTAACACAAAAAGTTTTTTAATCTATTCTCCAGTTCTTGTATAGGACTGCCAAAGATTTTCAAAGAAGGAATATTTTGATATCCAGACTAAAAATCAAATGTTGGCGACACTTCATATATCTAATTATTTTATAATTCTTGCAATTTTCTTTCCTAATTCAACAAACTGTTTAAAGCGGGAGCAAGGAACGGCAGCTTTAAATCGGTGACGATTATGACATAGAAGAGATGATATATAATGATAAATATAAAAGTTTTATTGATTCCTAAATTGAATCTTTTCCAAAGGGTATTTGTGATCCCTAAGATATTATAGGGTGTGTACTGAATAGATTAGGAAGCACGGTCCATCAGGTATCTCCGATTCCCTAATATTAGAGACTTAAGGCGTAACTAGGGCATCGACTGCACCATGTATCAGACATTACAGACTATGCTCAACTAGGACTGTGCTGTTGTTCCTAAATTTTAATAAGGTCCTATTGGATAGGCTCTCAAGTAGTATTGTCTTACTGTAACATCATCATAAGAGATATATGTATATGTGGAAATAGGCTATACAAAGTTTCCTGTCAAATTTTTGATCCAGTCGACCCTTTTGAGTTCTGCTAGCTAAGGATAAAGTTAGCATCATTGGATAGGCTGTAAAGCACTATTAATCCCAAATAAAGACATCGTGAGAGAAACATGTGAAGTAGGATATATAAAATTTGGATCACATGTTTAGTTCAGTTGATGTCCTTCTGCTTGTTTGAAAAAAGTTTGAATCAAATCGTAGATCCAGACAATCTCGTTTAGTTATCGTTTCTAAGGATGAAGTTTACAACATTGCATAGGTTATCTAGCATCATTTTGTCCTCATAGCTACATCGTCATGGAGATTTAGGATACAAAGTTTGAATCAAATCGTTGATCCCAGACAATCGCTTTTAGTTATCGTTTTTAAGGATAAAGTTTACAATATTGCATAGGCTGTCCAATACCACTTCTGCCTACCACTACAACATAGGAGAGATACGTATGATATAGGCTATACATATCGGACCAAAGTTTTGATCCAGTTGATCTCTTCTGACTTTCCCCTGTCTAATTTATAAAGTTTATATCATCTGCCCCATACTTTCATCCTAGTCATATTCTTGCAAACAACATTTCAACACCAAGAGAAGCAAATTTCATCTTGTATTCTCAATATTGAGCACTTCATTGAAACTCACAGGAAAAGAAAAAAATAAGAAACGGTGATAAAACTAAGAGCATGATCATGAAACTATCGGTGTTGATTCGATACAGATAAAGCAATAAAATACGATGGGTGGTAGCAATTTCAATCTCTGGTGGAATAACCTTCTCAGATTATGGGTTGGTAAACAGAACCATTTATTAGTTGAACTCTTGCTGCACAGAAGGGTAGGAGGTTTATTACAATGCAAATACCTCGAACAACACCGTCACAAACTATATTTAGTAGCTAATAAAGGAATTGTGAAAGTTTATTGTCTACTCTGAGAGGTGGAAACGAGGAGTCTCCGAAAAGCTCAAAATTTGATCCAGAGACAGAAATTTGACGATGATTCGTTTTGAAACCATATTTCATAAAAGGCTTTCCAGCGAAACCAATAAAGCTAGGCTATTTTCTTTTTCTTCGGGACTTTACATCGTTAGGAATGGTGGAAGGTTAATAATCATCTGCCATTAAGTGTTGCTTTTCAACTTGATACTAATTTACAAGTATCTACATTTAAGTTATTTGACTGAATTTCCTAAAAAGATTTGACTTGACAGCTTACACTTCCCTTGGAAACCAAAATTAATGCATAACGGTCAAGATTTGTTATACAAAAACAATTAAATTTTGTTTGGATCGACGATGTTACTTATAATCAAGTAATGATTTCACTCATCCAGAAATCATTGTCCATATCGATACACAGCTTGGAAGATCAGACATCACGATATCGTCTTTATTGAATAGAAAACATTGGCCAACTGAGCTGAACAGGAGACTGGTTTCCTTAGCAACCACTGCAGAGATATCGCCATCACATAATTGTCTACAGTTTGTTTGGGTAGTTTAAGCTAACCGTCAATAATAATATTCCAATAAAATCATTCCACTGTGGAATTATGCTAACGCCATGTGTGTCACTTTCCTGTGTACATTTCAGAGTCACTTTCCGTGTACAAATTTACAGGGACAATCATGATACCTTTGTGGTATATCCAATGAATAAACTGCCGTACAGCTTTGGTGTCATAGAGGACATGATGAAGAGGGGCGGGATGGGGGGTGGGGGGGAGTGAAGGTGATGGGAAATGTTTGTTTGGTATTGTTTGAACAAGAATTATATTCGCCCTCCTGATCCAACTTTCCCCTCACCCTCGTCTAAATCGAAGACAGGGCATTCAGATTGTCATAATCTAGGCCTAACCATGTTGATAAATGTCTTAATGTCTACTTCTCCATGCTCCCCCCACCCCCCACCTTCTCATTTTCCTGGTGCTGCTGCTAACCATGGACAATCTGTTTATACCATGGTTTAACAACACCATACACAATGAATCAAATGAGACAAATCTAAGGCAAATACTCCTGTAGACACCAACATGGATACATCAACAAATTTGCTATCGAGTGTATTCATGACACAGTAAGTAGGTCATGTTTCAAAAATAGAATTAGTGCCCACAGTAGCAAAATTTCAAAACTTTGAATTTTTTTTTTTATAGTCACCATAATATTTATCTCTAGCATTTATTGCATAACAAAAAACAAAAAATATGTTGGTCTCATTATCATAAAACTATGCATTCAGCAATCAGACCAGATATAGAACATTTTGGAAGAAAACTCCAATGTTACTATGACTATTCTGTGGTAATAATGTAGTGAAATACATAATAAAATGTCAAACTATTGGTTTCTAATTATTATGTGAGTATACTTGTACAAAATACCAAACACTCAGAAACACTTTTTATGACGCTTTTTATGAATCCAAATGAAATAAGACAGCAATAAAAAATTTCTGTACTAAAAGCTAGGCCAATAATAACAAATGTTTTGTCCCAAAATGCGACAACTTCAGTTAATTTATTTTGACTGTTCCGTGCAGTTTTCATGTATTGTAAATGTTTTTTGCACAATTTTCTGCCATTACATCAATACAACATTAATAATGTTGATATTTTATGACTTTTCTGGAACTGTTCTGGGCGATAAAATTAACATTAAAAAAAAAAAAAATTAAACGGTGTGTGCTTTACAAGACAATGCAAGTCTGTCTTGCAAGTGGTCCTGCCTATGTCTTACCTCTGCGGAAAATCCTTCCACCAAGATAGCCACGAGCAAATTAAACAAGACATAGTTGCCGAACGTCATGAGAGCGATGAAATAGACGGCGGCCCAGGGGGAGGTACGAGACATGCCATTGTACAACACTATATTCCAGTCTTCTTGTGTTAGAATCTGTCGAAAAATTATAAAAAAACACGAGTAACGCATTGCACGGCGATTCTGCTTTCACAGTCAAATATTTTTGAGTCCATGCTTAAATTTTGGAGGTTTGCAAAATTTCTTTCTGTTTTATTCCCGTTTAAGGAGAAATGAAGAAGTGAACCCAATAGCAATCATTTTATACCTGTATAGGAGATTTGAATGATGCTTCCCGACAGATAAGAAAATATACTATTCCATTTGGAAGATACAAATACTATTTTGTCATTTTTCCTCCATGTTGAAGAATGACTTGTAAGAGCAAAAAAGTGTGAAAATGTGTGACACCAGAGAGCCTACTTCAGCTTTAAGAAATACTGTATAGCTTGACATGTGTGACGACCGTGTATATCGACTCCCTTCGAATACTGTAAAACCCTTCAGGTGAGATTCGCCACTAGTGTATTTAAAACCAGTTTTCTAACAGAAATGTAATCAACTGTCTGGGAAGTTTCAGGCTTCTAACATCCTTTCCTTGGAAATCAATCAAACAGAAATTAATTTATAAAAAAACATCATTTGTACCAGATAAATACTTCTACTACTACGTCTAGGACTACGATTTTTATACATTGACTCAAGAACCTACTTATAGGATGGTTACTCTGAGTACGTAATGCAATATTAACTAGAGCGCTAACCTGAAACACAGTCACAATCGCCCAGAGCAACGAATCAAAGTTCTTTCTGTCGCAAACTCGTTCGCCTTCTATTTCATCGCAGAACTGACAACCGAAGAGGTGCATCCCGAGCACGCTGTTGAAAGAAGCGAAGATTAACATTCAACGAGATTGGTTAAGTATATGACCGCCGATTGTGTTCGATGACCTATGGGTGACCTCGTTGTACAGTAAGGTTGGACAAGCAGTAGGGGAAGGGGGGGGGGGGACTACAGCGGTGAGAAGTGGACACAGATACTCAATTCCTAATGGATGCTTTTATGCTCTCCAGGAATAAAGGATGTATGCCAATATTACAGGTTCATGACCTTTAACCTATATACAACCCAAAATCCCAATGTCCTGGAGCAAAAAAACAAAACATACTTCCAGGCTTTTAGACTGCTTATATTCTTAAAATAAACTTTAACTACTTTCCGTATCTCTCTCACTGACTTCAAAGATGAAACGATTGCTTGTATTGCTGATGAAATTTAACCTTTCCAATTTACCATTTGCACATGACAAAATCAAAAATAGATTGCAATGCTCTGCCCAAAAAATACATGTCACATCAAATGTAGGGCACCTGAAGCAAGGTTCTTGAGCGAAGTTTTCTTCTGTTTCTTTCTTTCTTATCCCCTTATGTTTACCCTCATTAAGCATTCATAGAGCGTAATACATTGTAGAATGCTTATTAAACCAACAATATTTACTGTTAAAGTGTCTTACCGACATTTAGTCATGCATATGAATGCAGAGTAACAATTAATTCAACTTTGACAATCTGGCAAAGATATGAAACAATATTTCACTTTCGAGAGCTATGTACACACGTCACCCCAGAGACTATAACGGCATTGCATTCCCAACACTATATCACGAACCAGCCAATCTAGGTCCTAATCTTCTACCGACGCACTCGGGAAGACACTGTGTCTCTTTTCGACCTCTCTCGGGCCTCCTCTGAAGCAAAATCGTTCCGAAACGCAACACCGAAGGGCTGTTTCACTTTCAATACAGACAGAAATTCATTTATGGTAAATGTTTCTTTCTTCAATTCATTTCCCCCCTTCCAATTCTATTTTGCCCAAATCCCCGGTCTATGCTTTTTTGCCCGAAAATAACTAGCGCAACTCCTTCTCTGCGGGGTTTCTTTACACCCTGTAAATGCTCGACGACGACGAGAGGCATAGAATGCAGAGGATCTTGGGAATGATGAATGAAGCACGTCGGAGAAACGGGAGGACGACAGCTCCTAAGTTACGCATCTTCAAGTTACATTTTCCACGGGGCATTGTTGACAGATTTTCATCTGAATCAAGTGGACGAGATACCCGACGGACAGGAAATGTTCAATTTGGTTATGCATGGGTTTGGGGCTCAAACCTCGATTCGTCTTTTGGAATGTTCCGAAACAATTCCACTTTGAGCAATTTTTGCATTGTTTTTATGTTTCATTTTTTCATTGTTTTTTATTAGGAATGTTCAAATATTAAGCTGATTAGCAATAAATGCACAATCACCACCAATGTAAAAAAAAAAAAAAAAAAATTGTTTTATAATATTTATAATATTTTTTACAGAATATGTTCCCATATTTACATCTATCATGTTTTAAATACCTGTGTCAGATTTCACTTTTGAGGTTTATGTTAATGTCGTTTTGTTCGGGGGCTTAAATGATATGCATCTACGGTCTGAATTTTCTAAGGTTGTAAACACCTTTGTAGGATTTCAATGTCAATTTCTCACGATATTGTCACATTGTTTTCTTGTTTTTGCATTGACAGAGATGGCACATTGCAGTCCCATGTACAATTATATACCAGTATAATATGTTATTCCTCAACAATCTTTTGACACTTATAGCTCAAGAGAAGTAAAGTAGCTCAGTTCCGTACACAAATAGGACAAACCTACAGATCCAATCAATACACCCTCGAGGGGAAATGTTAAGTGTACTCAAAAAGAGGATGATAAAGTGCTTTTTATCTTAAATTATTCATTCCTATTGAATATAAAACTGTGGGAGGATGATGGCTACTAAGAGCAAGATAATATTTTTGGATTATGAAAAGCAAAATCAAGATAGCTCTTCTAGACTCTTTAAGGGTTGGAATGAAAAGAATATGGTTGAATGAAGATGGCCTGTCACACTGGTGTGTGGTCCGTATGCTGAATGGGTAGACCCAATGGCTCCACATGCAGCGAGGTTAATCAAAGGAGGTGTACGTAGACAGGTCGCAGAGGCGTGAAGTAAATTAGTTCAGTTCAATACTTACTGCAATAATACTCCAGCATTTCATACTTTCTTCATACAGTCATTGTCAATTCATGCGGACATACACACATACATGCATACCCACACATAGAAATAATAGTAATAATAACAATAAAAATAATCAGCAATTAGTTTTACTACACTAAAGTGACCACAGATGTTGGAGAAACCCGCAAGGGCTTATGGATTACCACTTATATGTCCGGTGGCTTCCAATTCAACATTTTAAGTCAAATTTGGAATCTTTTCAATTTAGAGAGTCATTTCAGATGGGAAAACCGTAGATTGATCTTGGATGAAAAACCCACCTTACTATGACCCGGCCGGGAATCGAACCCAGAACCTAAGCCTCATTGCTTCAAATGCCACCGCCTTTATCCACAGCACCGGTACGACATATAAACCTCTATACATATGTGTTGTCATAGCACTGTGAAACACGTACCTTCCATCAAAGTCAAACAACATATTTATTTCATGCATTGTTAAATGAAACCTTCATTTCACATTTTCAATGTAAGAGAAGAGATTTTATGCAGACAATTTTGCGTACCTGAATATGAAAATAAAAAGAGCTAACAGTGAGAAAAATGTAGCGACGTTGTCCATGGTCCTCAGCATGACCAGTAACTGTCTTCTGAGTGCAGGCATGAAACGGACAAGCTTTAAGATACGCAGCAAACGGAAAGTCCTTAGCACCGACAGGCCACCGCTACCTTGCTGCATAACTTCTATGATGCTGGGGGAAAAAAAATATCGAAATATTTATACCAAAAATTTGATGGATTGAAACCAAAACTGAGGTGCCAAGTAATGTCACCATTGACCTTGCATTTAAAAGATCATTCCAACAAAAGCAAACTTTAAAGTTTAATATTATTATTTTATTATTTTAGGTTTACAGTCTTGTTCAAGGACAAGGCCCTCTCACACGACTTTACAAATATCTTACAAACAAAAATATGGAACACGATCTGAGTCCCTCTTGAGTCTTCCGAGTTGTAAGAACATTAAATCATCAATATTAGCTTTAATAAAGTCAATTTCTTTTTCATTTTAATTATTGACGCAAGCTTCCGTTTTTAAAAGATTAATGGAGGCCTTTAAATGCCATCAGTATTGGGCTCCCTGTGTTTTAGCCGGCTAAATGTTTTCAAAAGTATATTCCTAGGGGTTTTGATGTAAACTATTCCCAGATATACTCGGGAGTCCTAAACTTTATATTAAATACGATAAAAACCCTCCGGTAATTAGGTAAAATCCCCTGAGAGTGACAGTATGTAAACTTACAACTAGAAAGTTGAGTAAACATGTGACTATTATTTTTGACTATCTAGCATATTTGGGACGACAATGGTACCCCATAGCAAGTATTATTATCATTGTTAAAAACTGAAATTATTTTAAAAACAAAAGAATTCAATGAAGCACCCACCTGACTATCACGATGATTCCGTCAAAGACGTTGAACCCGTTCTTAATATACCCAAAGATCCCGTAAGCCGCCACCTTCATGATCATTTCCAGTGCAAAAATGCTCGAAAATATTAAATTACTGACTTCAATTGCATCCGTTAATTCCTGAGGCTGTGGAGATATGAGGAGACGATAACATCATGAGAGGTATAGGTACGTAACTTGGTTGCTTCCTATAAAAACCTCTTAAGGGAATATAGAATCGACTGTTTCCAGGAGAAAACTATCTATAAAGTTAGTGTAGATATAGTTCTCATCTAGCTACTTTGAATCCTAATTTTTAATTTTTTTTTTAAATTATTTTTTAAATGTTATTCCTGTTGGGTAGACATGTTTTTTTCTTAAATCATTGATTTATTCTAAGTATAATCAATAAAAAAAGATAAATATAAGTACATAAGTCAGACTCGATTATAAACAGGTAGATGCGCACATGTTGCAATGGAGATCGGATGTTAATCTGCTGTTTTTTCCTTGAAATTATGAATAAAATTTAAAAAAATTTAAAAATCTGACACAATTACAGAAATGATCATAGTATGTTCAGACACATTAAAACAAAAAAACCCACAAATAGTAATGGATATGTAAAGCAATAAATTTCTCTGGAAAAATAGGGCACCATGTATCTCCACCTTCCCTTTACTCAGAACCAGCACAAATCAAAAATGGAAGAAACCTGCATTTGTCCTTCCCATTTCAACCACCAGTAGTATTATGCAAACTACAGGTATACCGTCATTTAACATAGCATCAGTATTCTTTGCTTTCAGGGTCTCTCTAACAAGTTTATATCAAATTTTAAATGTCAGCCTTCCTTTCAGACACATAAGGCTATTTAAGATGTGGTAATTAACATTTTCTTGAAAGAGTTTTCCTGGCACATTCGAGTATGCCGAGTGCAGCAAAGCTTCAATTATTCAAATACGGCTAAAACTTCTTCGAGTGATATTGAAAAGAGTATAGTTACATAGCTTTTGCACCAAAAAAAAAGAGAAAAAAGAGAAAAAAGAGAAGAAAGAATTAAAATAAAGTTAAACTCGAGCATCAATGACATAGATTCCTTGCACTAGTACCTACGCAATGTTAGAGGCAGAAAGTAACGTTATCGTGACAATGAAATTGAAGGGCATGTACATATATATTTGGTCTATATGTTGGTGGTGTGAGTTATCACACACCCACTACTGTCACCGAGGTAACGGACAGGACTGCACACATTATACAACAGGAGCACATGTGGACATGGAATGATAGAGTGCTCAGATATTTATGCCTTGACCAACTGAAACTACCCGCGAGGTATTGTCTGCAATTAGTTTTGAAAAGGCACTTGCATGGGAAAATTGTAAATAATTTCACTCCACATATTCATACATATAAATAATCAATTAAATATAAATGGTTTAGTATATATATATATATGTACTGAAAAGTCTGAAAGCTCCTCAGAGATATTGCCAATTTGTATAGAAAAGTCTCACACGCCGATGTGTTTTACAAATTTCTTTGCACACTTTCATACAGAAATATTATTATAAATAATTTAATTGTGTTTTCGCCCCCTAGTGATATTTGCAAATTGCTATTACAGAGCGCCTACTGTACTTTTTTTCCAGATATTTTGTTGTTGTTGTTGACATTAGTCAGGTTTCCACCAAACAAATAGAGTACGCAGCTGGGGGTGGGGGGGGGGGAGGGGTACATGGAGTTTGTGTTTATTAAAAGTCATTGTGTAAAGGAAGATCAAATTTATATGACAATAAAGCCAACAAACTACAGGTCATCCAGGAGAGATGAATTAACTTAACTAATCATATCATATTTTTAACTGGTTTGCTAGTATCTTTGGACCAGTGTGTTTACTGTTATTAACTACTATGTAGTACATTTGGACCAGTGTGTAATATGTATTTGACCTGTGTGATATGTTTGGACCAGTATGTACTGTTTTTAACCAGTGTGTAGTATGTTTGAAACTATATGTTTTTAACTGGTTTGCTAGTATCTTTGGACCAGTGTGTATACTGTTATTAACTAGTATATGTAGTACATTTGGACCAGTGTGTAGTATGTATTTGACCTGTGTGTCATATGTTTGGACCAGTATGTACTGTTTTTAACCAGTGTGTAGTATGTTTGAAACTATATGTTTTTAACTGGTTTGCTAGTATCTTTGGACCAGTGTGTATACTGTTATTAACTAGTATGTAGTACATTTGGACCAGTGTGTAGTATGTATTTGACCTGTGTGTCATATGTTTGGACCAGTATGTACTGTTTTTAACCAGTGTGTAGTATGTTTGAAACTATATGTTTTTAACTGGTTTGCTAGTATCTTTGGACCAGTGTGTATACTGTTATTAACTAGTATGTAGTACATTTGGACCAGTGTGTAGTATGTATTTGACCTGTGTGTCATATGTTTGGACCAGTATGTACTGTTTTCAACCAGTGTTTAATATGTTTGAAACAGTGTGTACTATATTTTTAACTGGTTTGCTAGTATCTTTGGACCTGTGTGTATACTGTTATTAAATACTATGTAGTACATTTGGACCAGTGTGTAATATGTATTTGACCTGTGTGTAATATATTTGGACCAGTATGTACTGTTTTTAACCAGTGTGTAGTATGTTTGAAACTATATGTTTTCAACTGGTTTGCTAGTATCTTTGGACCAGTGTGTATACTGTTATTAACTAGTATATGTAGTACATTTGGACCAGTGTGTAATATGTATTTGACCTGTGTGTGATATGTTTGGACCAGTATGTACTGTTTTTAACCAGTGTGTAGTATGTTTGAAACTATATGTTTTCAACTGGTTTGCTAGTATCTTTGGACCATGCAGTGTGTATACTGTTATTAACTAGTATGTAGTACATTTGGACCAGTGTGTAGTATGGTTTTGACCTGTGTGTAATATATTTGGACCAGTATGTACTGTTTTTAACCAGTGTGTAGTATGTTTGAAACAGTGTGTACTATGCTTTTAACTGGTTTGCAACCATCTTTGGACCTGTGTGTATACTGTTATTAACTAGTATATGTAGTACATTTGGACCAGTGTGTAATATGTATTTGACCTGTGTGTGATATGTTTGGACCAGTATGTACTGTTTTTAACCAGTGTGTAGTATGTTTGAAACTATATGTTTTCAACTGGTTTGCTAGTATCTTTGGACCATGCAGTGTGTATACTGTTATTAACTAGTATGTAGTACATTTGGACCAGTGTGTAATATGTATTTGACCTGTGTGTGATATGTTTGGACCAGTATGTACTGTTTTTATCCAGTGTGTAGTATATGTTTGAAACTATATGTTTTTAACTGGTTTGCTAGTATCTTTGGACCAGTGTGTATTCTGTTATTAATTAGTATGTAGTACGTTAGACCAGTGTGTAGTATGTCTTTGACCTGTGTGTAATATATTTGGACCAGTATGTACTGTTTTTAACCAGTGTGTAGTATGTTTGAAACTATGTTTTTAACTGGTTTGCTAGTATCTTTGGACCAGTGTGTATACTGTTATTAACTACTATGTAGTACATTAGACCAGTATGTACTATGTACCATGTATTATCTGGTGTTTAGTTCGTTTGGACCAGTGTACGTCGTAAATCTTTAATCAGAACATTGTCATTATTTGATCAGTGTGTAGTATGTTTTGACCTGTGTTTAGTATACATGTGCTTGACCAGTCATGAACACATCTGAATCATAAAATCCATTTTTTTGCCCACCATTTGATAACACCTGGATTGACCTTTTACTATAATTACTGCCTTAGTCTAATAAGAGAAAAAATTTGCATCCAAGTGAGCTAATTTCAAAGTAATTAGCTTTTCTGTTACATTTTCAAGGCCTCTTCTCGTTCACTAATGGGACCTTGGTGAATGAAACTACTTGTCTCCCATCAGTCATTATTTTAACTTTATACTTTGGAGACGTATCTAGCTGTCTTTTCTGTAAGTTACGTGAAAACAAAAAAATACACCGCTGAGATTCATTTTGAAAACGACTTTTCTTGAAAAAAAACGCCACAAACAACTAAAAGGTAAAACTCATCCTATTGAAGAATGAGAGGTAATTTAGTTGAACTTGCACCTGCAAGCAAATCCTCATGAAATGCTCAACTGACAGACACTAAGAACAGTACAATTTCATGCATGTACGATTTAGTGGACATCTCACGACTCTGTAAATCAGTCCAACGGATATCTCCCTCAAACCTATCTTTAACGTCATCCCTCGATCTCCGTCTGAAATAATTCCGACTCCATAATTACCCCGCACACCTAGTAAACACCCATGGATTTGCACAACACATTAGCTTCAATCTTACCCCCACAAGTTCACAACCCAATAAAAACATCTACGGCTGAGAACAGCCCGAATCCCTGTCGTGACTATAATACAGCACACTTCGACGAACTATTGTACGAAGAAAATTTATAAAAAAAAAAAAAATTAAAGTCTTACAACTCTTACATATGAAAACATTCCATGTGCCCCCTGGCAATGAAAAGCTATTTGAAACATATGACGGCTTAATTTAGAAGCTTACGGACGTCGGCGAGCCTATAACGTTAGCGATCGTTGACATGCGATGGTTTTAAAAAACATACGGGGCTGTAGTCAGTCATATCATATTCCGTGATCGGGATATAAAATGATTTATGAGGAACAGCAGAACTGACGGTAAATTATAGCCCTTCATCTCCCCCCCCCCCAAAAAGGAGAAAAGAATAATATATTTCTTTCATTATCAGCACTATATGTTAAACACAGAGCTGTTATGTAACATTGGCGACATGCACAACGTAAAAAACAGCTCTTTTAGTCGGACCGCGGTTATAGTTAAGAGACGCTATTAAACCCTCTGTCTGGTTCCAGGAATAATGTGTCAGAAATTTGACTCGAGTCAGATCACCTTTTATGAGATACACTTTAATAATACTTTAAGATCAATTTCTGTCATGATGTGATCGTGGTTTTATCTCAGTTTACGAGTGCCACATGAATAGGAAACCCTCTGGGAGTACAGCAATAGATCAGGAAACATAATTAGGGCTGTCCTTGTTTAATATTCCATGTGATCTAGTCCTGCCAGGCCGATGTGTACTGAAGGACAGCTGGCTCTAGCTGTCTTTGGTCGACAGCCAAAGATTATTAACACCTTTATCGTATTTAAACAATAGAATAGTTTATTTCTCTTTTACACTGCAATTTTTTACGTCGTACCCTCTGCTCTGTATTAGCGGACATTTAACTTCCCATGTGCTGCTGTTTGTGACCATACTCTTGTGTTTAAAACTGAAAGAACACGAGTAACCATTTCATATTTGACTCTCTGGCATATTTTGGGAGTATAATACGGGTATTTAATTGTTAATTTTCTGAACAATATGAACACATAAAACCTAATACAAGGATGCAAAGAACTTTATCATCCACCGTTACCCTAAAGACTAGAAAAGGGTTTTAGCGGTCATCAGGATTCGCACCAAATTTTCACACGCTAAATCTTGCAAGAAGTTTCTCAAAATTATTTTCCTAGCCGACTCTGATCCTCCAAATTAAAGCATCGAAAAGTGTTAAAGTAGACGATTAAATCTCAGTGTGGAACGACTTGAAACTGTCTAAAGAGGCAGTAAAATGTTTGTAAAACTATGAGCATGCAGGGCAGACCATTCACCGAGATTCTAGAATATTTTAGATCTTTTGATGATAGATTTGACTCGTGGAGTTTTAGCTCAGTGGTTAACGCCGGTGCCTTTCAATCATAAGGTTCCCAGTACGAGTCACTCCAAGATTAATGTATGTCGTCCAGTTACAGAGTTGTTGACAATTGACAATACATAATCATGGATGTTAAATATGAATCTAAGAGACTGACTTCGGTCAGCCTGAGGCTTTGATAGCCAATGATGGCTTCTTCGCTAGTAAAATACATACATACATACATACGTACACACACACACATATATTGTGTGTTTTCTATGTCTTGAGTTTGAAGGGCAAAACAAAAACTGCACTGCAATAATGGTTACATATATACATCTCTGCAAATGTTATTGGTTTTGTAATCAAACTGCATTAATTTTCCTAGTGGGATTGTCTCAATGTATGATCCTCATCTTCCTCCACCCTACACATTGTACGTTTAACTCTAATAAACCTTTCTTGCACTCTCAGGATTTTCTTCTATTCTGTCTTTCTTTACAAAAAAAAAACGAAAGAAGAAGTTCTATCAAGGAGAAACACTACATTTGTGCCTAGTAGGTAAAAGTTGCCTAGCAACCAGACAGACGTGAATTGCCGGATGAATGTTGCTCTCTATCGTCATGCAGCTACATGACGGGAGAGAAAGAAGCATTTTAATTCGTTTTCTTTCGAGGAACCGAATAAATACACTTCTTTCGCACAGAGGTTCAGATAAGGTTTTTTTCAGTGAACACTACTTGAAAAGAGTTGAAGAAAAGATGGGATGTAATTGAAAGAAAAGGCAAAATACATATTAAATAGATTAAAGAAACGGTGTTGGTGTGCTTGCAAATAGTTAACAGAGAAACTGCTTTGATGCAAGTGTTCAGAGTAGAATGATATACAGACAATCCAAGTGTTCAGATAATCTGGAATTGTGGGTTAAACAAAACAGGACAAAGATGCTTATTAAGGTTCAAAGGTTAAGGTAATACGAGTCAAAGGCGAGATTAGGGTTCAAAGTTGGGCTTAAGGTTAAACTCTGGAATATGGAACAAGGTACATAGGTTACATGCCACAGGACAAAGCTGCGGGTCAAGGTTCAAATTAGGTAATAATTAGGTCCAAGGGTGGAATCTTAGGATACTACAGGTAACAGGAACAGGAACAAGTTACTTTATATAAGGATGAAAGGTTGGATAATGATAATGAGGTTTTCATAGACTTGGGATGCTGGTAGTTAAATGTTCAATAGGTTGATGAAGGATGTAACTTTGGGATATAACCCTTTCAATAGACATATGTGTCTGGATAAAGCTGCTTATAAGGTCAAAAAGTTGAATAAGTGTAATAAGGTTTTCATGGAGGGATAATGGCAGTTAAAGGTTGAAAAGGTTAATGAAAGAAACTAGGTCTACAAGCAGTGGTTTATCATGTATCATGAGCAACTTCAAGATGCTTTTAAGGTTGACTAACTGTAGGTTGAAATGTGTGTTGAGAGTACCTGTTAAATTGAAAGCTACGTAGCTAACACTATGTAGTCATTGCAGATTGCTGGGGATAGGCTGAGTGGGGTGGGGGGGGGGAGGGGGCAGGGCATGGAGATACTTGGAATGGAAATATACAAAAATACACAAACATTTCCAAAGTGTAATGAAGTTAGCTACTTGCATGAGCTTCTGAGATGAGATAGAAAAATTATGAATGTTCAAAGATAGCGAGAAAAAGTATCAAGACTGAAGATTTTGATGGCAATATTTCGGTTGGTATTAAAAGTATACACCAGTGATTTTCAGTTATGATATGAATATGTGTCAAAGACACGATCACTAAAGTTGTCAGGTTGAGAGGTACGATAAAGGTATAAAGATACTAATTACAGTACTTAAGCGATTCAAGTATGATATTGATATTCTCCAATTCGATAGAAAGGTAGGCTACTTTTGATGCCCGGGGAAACAGATGATTTTATTCTATGTTTTTCGTATCGCTCCGATCGATGCAGATCAGCTTGAATACTGTTTTCTTCCCCGTATCACAGTTCTTTCGAGATTGTCGACTGTTGGCAGCCGCATTCAGCCGATCTTTCAAACTGGGATGTGTGACTCAGTGGTGAAAGTTAAGCCGGATGTGTACACAGGCTGACAGTGACGCAAAGATTATAACATTCCAAAATTCGTCAAGATTTGTACTTAATTATTCCAAGCGAATGTTTACCTTATACCGTAAACAAACGAATCAAGTTACCTCATCGTATTTCAAAGTTTCTCTCATTTCGGGACAAAAAGTCTTCGTCTCCCGAGATTTAAAGTGATTTCTCTGCTGGCGTTTAATACAGCAGAAAAAAAAGGGTAATTTCAATCAAGAGGGAAAAATTCACGCCAATAATGATATCCATTTCCTTCTTATCATTTTGGATGCTTCAAACTATGAAATATTTTCAAATTATGACTATTGTTATATTAGAAACAGAAGATAGTGACTCCAAAATATGTACTGTCACTGAAATCAGTCATATATTTTAGGGTGAAAACCATTGAGCCTATTTATTCGCAAACCGTTCCTGTGACACCGAAATGGAAAGTGTACTTCAGTCTGTATGAACTCTCCTAAAAACAACATTGTATAAAGATTTTCCAGGTCAAAAGTATTATATTTATGCATTGATTGTGGATAAATGTTGATGGTTATAATTCTATGCTAATAATATCTAGCTCGTGCCAATTTGTAGATATTTTAAGTATTTACCTGACTGTTCTATTTGAAGGAATAAACAAAAAATCAATACATTTTGGAAAAATTCTCCGAACTAAACGTTTGCAAACGGTTGATCAGAGAGATGAAACCATGAGAATTGTATGAAATCATGAATCACTATTAGTTACCGTTCATTCAGCATCTTCAAAACTATAATATTTTGGAGCTTTTAGTTCATAGATTTAGTCAATTTCATACCATATTTTGAGCAAATTTTGGTAACTAGGCTTGTCAAAATGTCTGCACACTTGTAACCATACGCACATGCAATCGCTTTAAATATTGAATTAACTTAATTTGTCCCAGTACGACAGCTGAAAAATTTATTTGTAGTTGGACAAATTCCTTCCAGGAATTCTTCAATATTTACATGACTAAACAGTCAGTTTGAAAACTACAGTTCCTCCCCCCCCCCCTTTTTATACTAACGATCATAGAAACTTCCATCCAACCTCAAAAAACTTCCCACAGCCGGTCTCCTCAACTGAATATTATATAGCACGCTGATGCACAAAGGAATTCCTTGCAACATCTTTACAAAAATTAGCCAAAATTTATTGGAGCATTTCTTGTATATATTTGAAAAAGCTAGAAACTCCCTAATCGTGTAAGGTTTTGGAAACCGCCTTGCAAGGTAAAAAGCATGTGATAAACGGACAAAAGTCACAAGACCTCGACTTGACAAACAGCAGCTGTAACGGGAAAAAGTGCATTTATCCCGTCCAATTCTTTTAAGTCACGCTATTACCTCGGCATATATCTGATATATTGCAGACTCATTCCAACCCATTTCTGCACTTTAATACATCTTATTATTTTGGGCAGATTTCTGCCGCCATTTGGCCAAAATATACTATTTATAATATATCTATTATTTTTTTTATTTCAAAATATCAAAATGATAGGAACACTATGACTGAATGTTTATTTTTTATTTGATTTACATAGATTTAATGAATATTTCCAATCAGTTATAAATATGATCATGTAAGGTTCCATATAAATTATATGTATATATATGTGTGTATGAATGTATGTACAGATAGATGGGTGTATGGATGGATGGATAGATAGACGGTGTGTGAATGTGTGTGTCAGTATATAGTCTGGTGTAAAAGTGTATGAATATCATGCAATTAAAGTGCAATTTACTATGTGGCCATTAGTTGATGAGATTTTGTCAGAAAGGAAATTCTAAATTTTCTCCAAGATTCCGTAATCACGGTATAATGTACAAAAGTTCTATCAGACTGTGATCGTTTTCACGAATGAAATGTCTACAAGTGATTTAGGCAATGAAGAAAATAAGTAATGAATTTTTGTAATTATCATCAACGATATGAACCTGAGGTGACAATTGTCTAGGTCAAAAGCTTTTGTAAACTTGATGCAGTCTGATGGAAATTATTTAAGTATCAAATTGACTATTAAATTCAGACCAAATAGCGATTTACTTTTGCAAAGTCGTACAAAATGTTAAAATCCAAAAGTGATAAACAATGTAACTGGTTAGAGAAAAAAAAAACAGTTGCTCAGAGTGCTCACGTTACCTTATGTTGGAAGAGTTGACAAAAAGGTCACAAAAATGTAATTTAATTATTTGTTGCAAATTGAAAGTCTCAATGACTATAATTGACTACATGACATTGTTAAGTTAACAAGTGCTGTTTATATTTACTATACTAGCAAGGAATAACAAAAGCACTTGCCAATAAAAAGGGAAGATATATTGATTCAAAGCAGATACTTCAGTGACTCCAAGTCACTCTATCAGCTAACACTGTTGTATATATGTTCTACTTATATGCAGAAACAATTATAGCAGTGCCTAAAAGGAGCTGATATTAGCATGTAGCAACTAGCTTTAAGTGACTCCTCTTGATTAAATGTTAATGTTTAATACACTATTTATATTAAATACTAATATCAGAGAGTAACAACAGCACTTGCCTAACGGAGCTAACATAATTGCTTTCCACCAAATACTTAATTATTAAAGTGACCCTAAGTCATAACATAAGTATAAACATTGTTTGTGTAGTTTACTAGTTAATGAAGTAGCAATAGCTAACATTAGCACGTAGCAACTAGCTTTAAGTACAGACTGTAGATGACTTCATGCTAAGTTTACACTGCTGCTTAGCTATTAGTTGTATAGGAGACAATTAGAGAGAGTGGAAAGGTACAGTAGAACCATGGACCCTTTTACTCCCCTGTTGATCCTTAGTTCTCAATCAACCCTCTCTTTCCCTCTATGGATATTTTCCTAATTTTGTCTATCTCTTCGTGCCCTGCTACTGTCCACCCATCATGGCCATTTAGGTATTATCTATCAGCCTACGCTACTGTCCACCATAATGACCATTTTGGTATATTATCCATCAATCTGTCATTGCTTCTAATTTACATTACAAATAGTTATCCTACTAGTCTCTATGCTCTTGATTGTATAACATGCATATCATTAGCATTGTCAGCTAGCTTACTCTTGAAGAAACTAGTGTGATATGATCATCAGGAACTCAAAAGTGAACAAATACACCATTTGTGTTTTTTGAGTGTAAACAGATTGGGCATCAATTAGTGAAAAAGGAAATATGCAGTAGCTGCAAAATCTACTGCAGCAAGGCTGAATGGATATCAAACAATAGAGATTATCTCGGCAAAACAGCAGTGCCTATTGTGAGAAACTCAACGGCACAAAAAAGATTTCATCCTATGCAGCCTGGCTCCAGCATGCTGCAGCTCCCTCGGCATTCTAACCTTTGACACATCGCCTAAACCAGTTTGATCTAATCATTGCAGTTCTAATTCCCACACGTCGCTCACATTTGAAAGAGGTTTCGTAGGAATACGGATAATTCAACTTTATATACTTGACATTACCTCTCCAAAGTCACAAATCCCCTCCCCTTCCAAATTCCCCCAAATGCCCTCAAATACACTCATTCACATAACACACACATGAAAACACACATTCACATAACATACATCAAAACACGCATTCACACAACACACACATGAAAACTCTCTTTAATATAATGCACATAAACACACACATCAAAAACAACACAGGTCTCTACTTCATTCAGGCATTCAGCAACTCCCTTCAATCTGTTGTTTCCCAATCCATCTCCGACTACACCGCAGAAATAATTTATAAGTTATACGTTATTTCTGATACAAGATTACAGATGGACTGAACTTGGGTATTTAAAGATCATAAAATGAAATCTACTCCTCTGTTATTTTGTGTGAGTTTTTTTTTTGTGCCCCTGACTTTATTGCAATTTACTGGGAAAGAGGCCTCAGAATTACTGATGACTTCATTTCAACTTCTCCGACTTGCGGTCAATGTTTTAGGTTTCTTGTATGAAAATCACAGCCGCCCCGGTGATTGCCTACGTATTTTATGCAATATTCCGTGTTTACTTCCGTGGTCTAGAGTACGAAAATAATTTGCGGTTTTCATAAATTGGAACGAGACATCGAGAGGGAGAGGAAAACCAAAAGGATGAAGAAGTGGATCTGTAGATGTTTTTTCAACTGGAAAGGTACGAAAAGCTAAGTTTGGGTTGAAGGAGAGAAAGTAAAATGAAAATAATGCTGTGCTCTCTGATTTCACGTTCGTGACTCTCCCTCCCTCTGTATTTTCAAGAGACAACTTGTATTATTTCTGTTTGATTCCTAGTTCTTTTTTCCCCCTATCCCCCCCCCCCCCACATCAGCATCATACCTTTGACACAGTGTCTAACCATTCAGATCCCTAAGTTACTAATTGGGATATCTAATTATGTGTAAATATCACATGCCCCCTCTGTCAAAGTTCTTTACCACCCAATCCTACAACAGCTCTATGCGGAAGAACTTCAGCCTTCTATAATATATTTGAGAAAACTAATATCCCACTGAGTTTTCTTTCTTTTTTTTCATTTTATAAGTAAAATCAAAATTAACACTAAATACTGTACAGAAGGTTTGATTCCAAACTTGAAGGTTTCATTTTAGCTTCAAGAAAAGAAAAATTAAGGTGAAGAAAATACTGTCTATACATCAGAGTAATGGCATGTTCTGAATTCTGAATTCCAAAGGCAGAAATTTGTCGATTAGGAGGGAAACTTGAAGAAACGATAAAATGTAATAAATGAATACTAGTTTACACTTATTAATATTTCCACATTGTTTCCTACATTTAGTTCCACAGATTATAATCAGAACTCCAAAGTGGATATATGAAAAGACATCACTCTTGAATATTATGTTTAATATTTAGCCTTCCTGTCAAGCTGTCCAGATGTTGTCGTCATGTGATTAAATAAACACTAACGAGTGCTGCTCGAATCTTGGCTAATCAAGAAATTTCTAGCAACAAACAAAAGACTGATTAGATTTCCCCTGCCAATAATTTATCTGTTATATCAACACAGGAATCGTCTCCCGAAACACCGATTTCAAAACGTCTAAAAATAACGCTCCTTCCTCCAACCTTTGTCCCCTGCTTCAGCCTATCACGTCATATACATCCATGGATACAAAATCACGACACATTAGAAATTTCTGGCAAACTCACAAACGGACGGACGGACGTTTCGAGGGTGGAAATGTAAAAGCCCTTTGGTGACAACACTCTAGACTGATCACATGCACCTTTTGCCTATAAATATATTCTGTGATTGAATACCAACTCTTCAACATCAAACACTGCAAATTAAACAGCCACGAGGGAATGCGCCCTGCGACATTGGATGACGACGACACAGGCCGGGGTTTTGAACTTCCTATGCATCGACAATCACCGAGCTATTAACAGTCTCCCAGAGCTTGTAACCAGCATTGACGTCATCCTTTTTGCAAGGAGAAAAAAGAAACTAATTTCTTGGGCTCTGACTACCCTGGGATTTTGGGTAGAGATGATGGAATTTTTTTTTTTTTTTTTTCTCGGAGCTAAGAGTTTGTTATAAGAAAATGAAAGAAAAAAAGGAAACAACTGCTCTTTTACATCCGATGAGACAAGCTAAAGAGGAAATGGCAGTCTGTCTCCAGAAGTGTCTGGCATGGACAAATATTGCTGTGTTTTGCCTCGGCATGTTTCCATTACTTTCTGAGAGTCAGTAACAAATAAAGTATGCTTCATACGATCATGGTAGACCCAATGATCATGTCAGCAACAAACAACTTAGCGAAGGGAAGCAAGAAAAAAAAAAGGGTTGATCAGCCTTTTTGAAAGAAAACGCTCTCCTTTTTACTTTTTGACCTTACGAATAAATGAAATCAACTGAATGTAAACACGTGCAATATATGTGTGCCCTTTTTTGCTAATTATCTTCCAAGGTTACATACAGACATGAATAATACATAAACAAGGAGAAGACCACCCAAAAAAATACTTAAACACAACATTGAAAGGAGGTCACATTTTCAACCTCAACTCTTTCCCCTGTTCAATCCGTTTAACATCGTAGAGAGTACACACATTATACTGATGAGGGTAAATCAAATAGTGAATTCTGTAGCTAATGTGTTTGTGTGCAGGCAGGAGATGCTGTTTAGTTTAGAACACTTCTAGCTGCCTTGTGTTGGCCACTGACGTACTAACTGAAGAAGTTGTAAATATTAAATTGTTCTTATGGAATTCATGTATCAGAGTCAAACATTAACTACCAGGAGACATACATGACCACCCAAGAGTATTCAAAAACACAGCAGACGGACGGACGGAGAGACAGACAGAAGTACAGAAAGAAGCTATCAGAGTTTGATACTCCATCACAATTCCAAAAACTATAAGCAATAACACAGTATTAATATCATACTAAGTATTCTCTGTGATTAACACTTAGAGACTTTTGTATTCTAAGGTGATATATAAATGTTAATTATTTTTATTATGATACATCCACAGTAGATGAATACAGGCAGATACAGAGCTGGGCTGAAATGGAGAGAAGGATACATTAAATGGCACAGGGGAGGTAAGAGGGGGGGTGACAATATAAGTAGTTTTAGGTGTAAACAACTATCAGTTCTTAAATTACAGCTTTATATGGCCACAATATTATGAAAAGGTCAGTTTGGTTCATGAGGGCAGTCTAGTCCCGAGATTAAAGATTAACAACAGCTATGTCAAAAGCTTTCATATTTTAGTATGCAATATGTTGGCTTTCATTGAGTTCACTGATATTTAGCTTAAACTATTTTTTGGTGAATGCTAGTGGGACGGGAGGTTGTGGGGGGGGGGGTGGGGTTGGGGTGGGGGGGGGGGGGGGGTGGGGTTGGGGTGGGGGTATTTGGAGGAGTGTGTATGAGTGAGTACACTTGCAGAAAGCAACAGAAACTCACCATGGGTGGTACAGGTTGACCTGCAAACTGTTATCAAATTATATTATACTTTTTTTATTATCCGTAATGTTTCATTACAAATTTGGCTTTATGGAGGAGCAATATAAGACTCCTTCCTCTCATAAAGGTCTCCCTACCACAAATTTTCATCTTGTCTCCTCTATATTCCTACCAATGTAACTGATCTTTTTCTCATCATTTTTACCCTCGTCTCTACCGAAAGACCTTAACGATTAAAAAAAAACGCCACGTACCTGTCCGTGGAATTCGATCCCCATACTGAGCGTATTGATGAGGATGCTGGCTAAGATTCCTCGCATGAAATATTTACTCTCTACGATTTCTCTGGTTTTCATCCTCGTCCAGTGAATGATACCTATAGGCCTCCGTCGTATCTGTGGAACAAACAAACAAACAATGCCCGACTGATTCGATTAAGGGATAAAAAGAGCCATCTTAAATCATTCACCGCCCGAAGCGTGAGAGAGCACAGGATTACGAGTTCGCTATAATATCGCTAGACAGCTTCTTCAGAACACATTTGCTATAAATGCCAATTGTGCATAGAACCTTACAATGACGGTCTCTTCACTAAATGATCTATAATGACCTTCGCTGGAAATGAAGCCGAACCAGAGAATCAAACACAGCTCCTATATTACACTTTCAGAGATATTCAGCAGCTGTAACGTTATGTTCGTTATGACGGACGTTTTTCTTCATAATTTCTTATGTCGGTTACTGTAATAATTAGTAATGCAACCATGCAGCACTGGGGGTTGGGGGGATGCACTGCCAATCTTTCCCTTTCCCTCTTTCCCTACTTTAGAATTCTCCTTTATCTTAAAGACTTGCATGGCAGGAGTGGAATTGTCACACCCATTCCTGCACCCAGGATAGCTGCTCAACGTCCCCTATCTTACAGACCAGGGTGTACCTCAGCACCTGACCAATTACTCAATTACTGAAGGTGGTAAAGGGTATCCCATTCATTCATCGTTGCAGTGTAGCCATTTGTGAATGAAGTTGTATTCAAAAATATTTAAAAAGAACATAACCACGCTCCAGTTCCCAACTCGCAAATCCAGTAATACCAAATACACAGAATAACTCTGTTCGACAACATTGCACAGCATAAATTAAGTGTTGCAGTGACCAGATGTTTTTAATTGTATACAAACATGTTACTTTGAAAGTATGACCCCATCCATCTATCTATTTGGAGAACGTCAAGGCCGCATGTTTAAATTTTGTGTTTTCGATCGGTAAATTTGATGGATGATCCTGACGACCTTGCATATATCTTGTGTACAATGTTTTTCCATAAAAATCACGGTATATGTACTGGTAGCTTTAATATGCAGCGAAGTGAACCGACTTTGCAAAATTATTGCAACCTTCACTTCCTCACATTATGTAAGTAATGTTTGATGTCGTGTACTCTTTAAGGATTACGAGATGCATAAAATTTACATGCTACCAGTATATGTGGTTCCCTAATGAATAATTCATAATGCACATACTGTAGTAGCTATATATATATACAGGTACATTTGTCATGAAATGATATTGCCTAACATGTATGCAGGTAAGACATATATGTAACATTTGCAGATATTTGAAATCGTCAGAGTATCAGATATGTTCTCTACATCACAGGAATACCAATTGGTCAGTACTGATTAGTTTAACAGGGCAGGCACAATTTGTGGGATTGATGGGATGGGAGTGTGGCAAAAAAAAAAAACAGGCAATATTAAAATGATATCTTGAAATAACATTTCTTTTTCAAGTCTGTTCTTATGTAGCTCATAGAGCCAATACCTAGCTATTGTGAAAGTTGAATTTAACAGAAAAAGAAGTCTGATTATTCTAATAGTCAAACTTTATTTTTCCATCTTTCTTTCCTTTTCTTAGTACCTGATTTTATTTACTTTATGTCTTGAAACAATTTTAAATTTTTTTCCATTTTTTATCCATATCTTAAATCCCTAGCATGTATTTCTTGTTTGTTCTGGTGTTTGTTCAAGACCAGTAGCAGATTTTATTTGACAAAAATTTGACATTTTTTAATTTTCATGTTAGCCTATTGCACAGCGGTGGAGATGAATCCAAGGAAAATTATGAAATATGACCTGCAAGAGTATTTAAGCCAAAATTTGGAGGCTTGGAAAAGGTTAACAAAGAAATGATAGACACTGTCTTGTCAAGGTTGCAACATTTGATTAAAAGTAGTGGGTCTACTATTGAACTTTCTGTGCAGTTCCTTTTCCTCTTAAAGAAAGCTGTCTAAAGGATTTAATTCCCAAAAAGAGAAGGATTAAATATTTAACAGTCATATTATGAAGTGAAATATTGGACTTTGATTGGATAAGTTGCTATAGTTTAACCAAGCTTTGGTCTTGATAGTACTTTAGTAGGGTTTCATGTAAATTTCCTGTTTGTTTAATATAAATGCTGGACATCTCAAATATGTAGTGTAATTCAACCCTTTAGGTTATTATTAGGAAAAAAATACCATTTCCTATCTCAAAACCTTCCTGAAACAACTGGAATTGGGCGGAACATTAACGCGATCAAGAAAACATTGCAAGAAGGACATTTTTCAAATTCTTACTTTTTCTAGAATGTTCAATAAATCTTAAGATTTGTTATTTATTTATGGAAATTTGGCTGGTCAAGATGCATAGCAAATTAGGCACTTTGCATATACTTTGGGAGTTTCTAAACTAAGCAGAGTTTGATTCCAAGCAAAATTTGATTCCTCCACCCACTCCACTCCCTGCCCCTTCCCCACCCCCTCACATTACCTCCATTTCACTAAATGGAGCCCCCTATGCATATATGCTTAGTAATGGAACACAATCATGAAGTATGAAACTATCCTACTGTTGATGATAACAATGTCTGTCCTTAATCTTATATGCAAATTTCATAAAAAACCT
>JAIPMN010001919.1:0-20999 GCA_020650975.1 Apostichopus californicus | reverse complement strand
ATATATTTGACCAATCTGAAACAAGGTAAAAATTTCCATCATGAGCTCTGTGTCTTTCCACAGACAACCACAGTGACAGGAGTCACCAGACCAGAGAGTTGTGAACATTGCCTGGACGTGCAGTAAGTGGAATGGTCCATGAAAAGCTTGATTCGCTTAAAACACTTCACTAAGTTTATGGGAGGCAACCCATCTCTCCGGAAATAGTAGTTGATAGAGGTTAAAACCAATAATCTTTTAGAAGGGACACCTGATGCATATCTGATGCAGAGCAATATGTTTGGGTGAACAAATTTTGAAAGTTGAATCATAACAATTCATTCTTTTTAAGTTTAATATCATTACTGGACATATCGCAATATTGTTTGGACAAAAATAAGGAAATTCATCACTTTGTTTGGACACAAAAATGGTGTCCCAATTGATAATAATTTTATTCATATCAAGATTCATAAATTTGCAAATATAAACCAGAAAAGATGCGCCCCGAGGAGTGAATTACGTTAAACCAGGTTTAACTAGTTTTGACTTTTAATATTCTTTCCCTTCCTGTATCCCTTTAGCTAAGAAATAGAAAAAGAGAAAATCAATAACATGATTTGGAAGGAGAAAAAAAAGGGAAAAAAAGAAGAAAAGCAAGTTGTCTAAGGTGGTAAAGGATGATAAAGGAAGACTTATTTTTTTTTCTTCTATGGTTGTATACTGACCAAACATGAATATATTCACAAAATAATTAATGTTCCCGGAAATGTTCTCTGACAAGAAATCTACGGCTCGACCTAAAAATTTCCCAGAACAGCTTTAAGCAGAGCGATATTGAGATTTGTCCTTGAGGCCATTTTAAACTTACCAGCTCTGGTTAAAGTAAAGCAACAAAGAGATACATGTAGGAAGTAGTCCCACCACTTCACTGTCTCCCCCCCCCCCCTCTCTCTCTCCCGCCTCCAACATACACAAAACATTTCCCTTTGAAATGAATATATATAACTCTCCCTAGTAATGTACTGATAGCAAAGAAAGGTTTTACATAATGCAGATTTGTTTTTTTGCAATTTTGGTCTACTGTGGGTAGGACGAGGATGATGATTTATTCACCTGTTTGTTTCAACCAGTAACAAGAAACCACCCCACGGTCCCCACCCCTCCCCCTGTCCATCCACATGAAACATTTGACACTCGACTGTATGTTAAGTACCGTAAGAATCCCACACACATCGTATGTTAAGTTCACACTTCCTCCCCTTTTGGTAACAGAAAGTATTTCTTTCTTTTGCTGTTTTTTTGTATACTGTAAATTAATATATATATACTATACTTATCATATCTATCAACTCTGAATCCAAAATGTCAAATGCAGAGTTATTATATTATCTTAGCATATTTATCAGTCTCCAACTGTTCTCTTTCTTATCTGTCACTTGCTGTTTAACCTAAGGCGCTACTGCACCGTAGGTCACAAACTCATATTGAATACCCACGAGACGCACACAACGAAAGGGCATTACAGAAGCAAAACTCTACAGGTGTCCGGGGAAATAAAAAAAAGATGTGATATAACGATTTAATTGAGCAAGCCTTGCAGCATTTTCTTCTTGCAGGGATGGAATAGAATTTAGAGTTATTCTTCAAACTGTAAAATCGTGCTCAAGAGATGCATGTCACTGGTGACTGGATAGAATCTATCCCCGAAAATGATTCTTTTTAAAGGACAGCAGTGTTGACTATTTGAGAAACATCAAAACTGTTCACGACATACAGTAAACTCATTGCGACTCAGCAGGCAACCTGATCCCATCAAGCATCTCTCGATGGAAATGGACGGGAAATAGACTGAAATGCCATCAATGTATTGTAGAAGGGTGTTGTCAATTCACAGTTGTAGAAGTTTGATATTTGTAGATGCTCTCGATATGCTCTTTTTTGTGTTAATTACCCAGTCCCCCCATAAATCCCATTATCAGAATCGCTCCATGAAAACACCCACAAGTTTTTCATGGATGCCCCCTTCGTCCATGATACAGTACAGTATGCTGTACACTTGTAGGTTGCAGTACATAATACATTAACAGAAAATTCATGACTGTGAAGCCCACTTAGTACTACAAATACTGTATGATCAGCCAGTTCCATATTAAAGTTTAGTACCTGCTTACACCTAATTTACCAACCTTCTTCCATATTTTCATGATCGTGTGGTGCAGCAAATTGACACACTTTTTATCTTACAATCTTGATAAAATATTGCTATCCAGAGTGCAGTAAAATTGAGGTCTCACACATCACTTCAACATCACCGCGCTCGTGTTGTTTACAGCTCGAGTCGCTTGACGTAACAAAGTTGACTGGAAGTTGCGGTTTACTTTCGACTCTTCGAATCCCATCTGGATGAATGTCATCCATATTTATCGCCTCGGCAATCTGAATCTTCTCTCTCTCTCCGTCTCTCTCTTGTTTACAGAAATTCCCTGAGATAAATTCTTCCACGGGTGGCATCAAGTCATCTCCAATGTATTAGACCTTGGTTGACCTTTGACCCAGCCACTCACGTGTCCATGACCGCTTTTCTGAGGTACCTCTCCTGGTTGGGCTTGTACAGACGCAGCTGCCTTAAGGCGTCTTCGATTGGAAACCACTTCCTCACCCTCCCTGTAGATGTACGAGATGAAGAATCGAGATAAAACTCAAACAAATTGGAAAAACGCCATACAACTCTAAGCATGATATGATTAGCAGTCTCTTTCCTGTTCACATAAAATGAAATATCTTTAGCAAAACGACTCACTCTATTCCAAAAACTTTCCCGCTCTTGGATATGGAGAAGCAACTCACTTACCTTTCTTCTCACATCAATAGCACCTTCAATGTACTGAGGGACGACCTGTTAACTTACTGTACCAGCATTGTCTGGCCCTACTTAAATGGACAATTTAAGGTATTCTGCCGCCATCCTTTATTCTCTCTATCCCTTGTCTACTAATCCTCTACATCTTTCTCTTTTGTTTTCACCCTCCTCATTAAACCCGTATCTGTATTGTGTGTGTGTATTTGTCCCTTCTGTTACTGTTACTTGTCATTCAGCCTCTGAACGTAGGGTCCTGCTAGGATCGAAACTTCAGGCCCTCTTACTTTTACACATTCTCTTACACAGGCTCTTTAGTGCATAAGCAGTTTGCTAACACTATTATTTTATTTCGATTCTTTCAGTCTACTACATGTATGTACTGTACTGAGAGGGTTGTGGTCAAGTGGTCAAGGTAGTGGACTTGTCATCTAAGGTGGTTTGCAGGTTCGAGTCCTGGCCAGATCATTACATTGTGTCCTTGCCCAAGGCACTTTATGACCATTGCCTCTCTTGACCCAGGTGTATAAATGGGGACCTGTGAGGTAACTTGTAAATATAGTTGCATGCTGCACCCTAGGGGGAGTCCCCCAGGGGACACATAGATGCAACCCCAGGAGGGATTGTTTGAATTGTGATCCCTTTGGTGTGTGAGTGTGACAAGTTACCAGTGACCAGGTTGTGTGAGGAGGCTGTGGCCTAAAACAAGACTGTAAACCTTCAACTTTAACATTTACTGTACTCAAGCTTATAGGATACTGTAGTGCTAAGAAAAAGAGGAACTTGGCATATTGTGCCACTGGTGTACATACAGTACCTCATTAATCCATACATTGATGCAAACAAATTCATTGAAGTTACCAGCCCTGAGCCTGCAGTGTTCTACTGTACCTATAGTGAAACCGGTATAACGTAACTTCCTTCTTCTTAACCAACATGGTCTGTACTTCTAACACTACTTAAACACTACAGTAAGCAAGCTGGTTAACTGTGTTTCAGCAGTTACAGTAGTGCCACTAACAGACTATAAACAGTTTTTAGTTCTGATATGTAAAGTATGTGCTAATTAATCAGACTAGGCTAGACCTGTCATGATACTGAAGCTACAGTAGGATCTAGAACTTTCTACTCTCGTTTACGTGCTCCAGACACTAATTTCGGTGGCAGAATGAGAAAGAGGGCAGTAGGCCGGAACGGTCTGGTCACTGAGGAAGGACAGTGCTAATAGGTTAACATGTGCAATTTGTATCACTCAAGTGGGAACTATTTTCTAATTTCTATTTTTTACTTCAATATTTTGTACTTGTTTGTATCCAGTACTGGAACTGAGGGCTGATTGGATGCTCTATAAATGTATCATCTTATATCACACCTATTTGGAAATTAAAATTGTAACTACACTCTAATATATATACCGTGGTCACATTTGCCCAGGCTGCACTACAGTATGTCCTCCCTAAACCTCCATTGATGTGTTTCTGTTTTATTGTCTCTGACATTTTACACGCACCCTGTACGTGATTTCCATCGTCGTTACGTCTCCATTAATCTGGCTACTTACGTCATGTCTATAAGTACTGTACATGATACTTCATCCTCCCACGACCAGAGGCACCCCCGAGGGGAAGGCCTGACAGCAACGTTCACAGTTAATTGGAATTTTACTTATGTCACCACCCAATCTGTGTCATGTTGTGTAAACAAGAGGAAATTAAACTCTGCAGTCCATGTATATATATTATACATATATACATACCGGTATACACAGATCTGTATTACCAGGTTGTAACTATTAAAACACCTTTCCTTTCACCCAACGACAAACTTGTGAACTACGACAAGTTTGTGAACTAGGCAGCTGAGTTTGTCTTCTAATCAAGCCAACTGAGTTTAAGGAGAAGGATTTATGATAAGTCAGTGTGGTTAGAATGAGAAAATATCAGCAACCCCCCCAAGCAAGCTAACAAGAAAACGATTACTTGTTGTTGTAGGTCAACTTTTGTATCAACAACAGTGAGCTATAAAAAAAAAGGATAGTATATAATAACAACAGATAGATGAGAAGCACCAGCAGAAGATGAAGGATGGAGCCACATGATGACAATCCAATCGCTATTTCTCATCAGGGTAATGAGAGCTACTTAAATAATGGCTTTCTTTAGTTTATTGAGCTCACAGGGAGAGGGAAGAAAAACATCGTAAAACTTGATCTTTGGGACAGGAGATTTAATAAGGAAGTCGGGTATGGGTTCCCTGAGGTATTTGAGACTAGGCACGGGGAGGACACTTCATGGAGCTATAAACAATAGTATCCCCACTTCATCTCTATTTTAAATTCAGCTCTTAAATTATACAGCATGTATGCATGTAGTATGTCTAAATATATATACTGCACTAGAGTGCAATTTGTATAATGACTGTACTGTCTATTTTCTCAAATGGCAACCTCTGAAAACTGTTTCAAAGAAAAAAGCTGTAAAGACTAGAAAAAAGCCTGGGAACCACCTAAACATTGTTCAGATCCCGCTTTAGGGTGGTGCCTAATAGTTTGCGGATGATCGCTAGTAAGTTTGTTCGTTAGTACGTTTGATTGTTAAGTAAGTTTGTTATCGGACTTATCTACTACAGGGCACTGGTGTACTGTACTGTAGAAAGTGGCATTTTCCTTAGTTGATTAATAGACAAAAAAGTTTATGAAACTCCTTGAACATTTGTGTTTGAAAATGCTCAATGGGAAGCCTATATGTCTACAGGTACCATGTCTGTATGGTAAAGGACAGAGCATACATGGATGATGTACTGTAGCACATGTATGTATAGTATACAGTACAGCAATTCATGAACAAGTACAGTACAGTACTGTAAATTATCCATCCACAAAATCTACTCTGGGAAGAAGCGAGATCAATCGAGGCGTGAGACTTATAAACAAACGCCTGTAACTGCAGAAACTATTGGGGGATTTACAGAACAAGATGCAGGCCCCGTGAACCAGAAGAAGACAAAGAAGAAGAAAAAGAAGAAGAAAAAGAAGAAGATGAAGAAAAAATTAAAGTAGAAAGTAAGCAACAAAGAAACAAGAAGGAAAGTAAAACATCATGAAACTATACAGCAAAAAGTATGGATGCATAATTAGTGCATTGCAGCAGTTTGCTAATAAACTGTAAGTTCTATAAAACAGTTAACACTGTACAGTATGTTACAGTTGACAGCCGAAGCGCAACTGTTATTTTTTTTTTTACCTATTCTGAGTTTGTCCTCCCATAATTCGAATTCCTCCGTGACTACAAAGCTGTAAACCGACGTTCTGTGTTTGGTACCGTTGGCTGTGATGTCGTCAAAGGGACCCAACGTACCGATCACCGTTCCTGTGACACCAGCCTGAAGAGAGAGAGAGAGGGATGAAGAAACAAGGGGAAAAAATAATTAATTAAAATTTCAGTGTACTGTTGACCCAAAAATTCTGGACTATCTTTAGGCAAAACATTGATTATGACATCATGACATGTGCCGAGGTTAATATCTTAGACAGTGTGAGAAGTTTAATTGTGTACTCAATATACTGTATATGCAGTACTTATTTGTCCTATCTAAACTTGCTGCTGTTTTGTAGTACAGTTTTAAATTGGGTTACCAGGGCATTCTAGGCACGGCAGAACGAGGTGCTAAGGTTTTGAGGAGACAGGTAAGCGAGGAGCAAAGTAAATGTACAGTTTAAAATTGGGTCAGAGTGTCTGTACATTTAAAAAGCTGACAGTCATAATAAATCAAAAGGGTGCCTGATATGTGCAGGTAAAATGTGGAAGGATGGCAGGGGAGGGGGGAGAGTGGGGGATAGAGGGAAATGGAAGTAAGGACCATTGTGACAGCATTCCCAGTGGTAATCTGCTATATATGAAACATCTAAGCTGAATGCCTTAACACAGATTCAAGCCGTTGATTTCAGCAACCTGTTTGAACAGGGTTTGCAGTCTGCATAAAATTTACGGCAGTTTACCAGAGAACTTTTAAAAGTTAATTGATAACTGGTTCCATGTCAATATTATCAATTCATTGCCCCCATTGCAATACACACACCTTGCCCAACTATTGTAAATATGCTATATATATATACGAGGCTTCAAGGTGATATTCTCAAAATTTCTGTACCAACTGTGAAAATAATTCCTACAAACTTGCTGGTTTTATTACTTTTTAGGAGAAGTCACCCAAGGTGGAGCCTGGGTACGAAAAAGGAAAGAAAAAAAACCCAGCTGCATCCACTTTTTCAACTCCCTGTACCCTTACATTGAGACAATAGCCATGTGATGATGACTGTGTTACTGTACCTCAAGTGAAGTATCACAAGTCACTTAGAAAGGGAAGCTAGATATTACACACCTATGTGACAACGGCTCGAGTTTGATGAGGGAACTACTACACTACAGATACTACTGTACAACACACAGGTGTACACATAATCTTAAAACCCCAATAATGAAAAAAAAAAAAAAATCTTTGTCAGAATTCCTTATAAATTTGCCTTCTGAGAAAGTGCCGTCCAAATTTGTTGGTACAAAAGTTGTAGACAAGCTATGTGCTTCCATACATGTGCTGATTGACAGAACCATCTCTGGAAATCCCCATACATACAGTAAAGTATACACATGTGTGGGTGCTTTTGCAGTTCCTGTTTGTCTTGTTCCTTATTTTGGTGGGCCTATCTACTTTCATTTCAATATTCAACCATAGTAACTATACATAACATTTAGCAAATTTCATTGTGATCTTTCCTGTTCCTTAAAAAAAATATCTCGTAAATCACTGTTACCAGATGTTCATTACTTAGTGTAGCTTTTAAAAGTGCTATAAGAATTGAATATATGACTGTCACAGTAAACATATACAGTACAGAGAATTTGTGTGTTCAACTATTCAACCTGCAAAGTAACACTTGAAATCAAAAGACAAAGCATATTGATACTACTTTTAGATCTCTTTATTTCATCTGACCCTTCTTTCACCCTTTTCCAGCTAATATATTCCAGATGTCCTCTGAACCATGCTTTTTTTTTGTCAAGTATTAAGAAAAACCTTCAAACCAAAACCAAAACAAAAAGCAATTTCCAAAATAAAGGCTCTGACATTTCAAAACAATACTGAGAAAATAGCACCCAGTGGAGAAATGAGCTTCAGTACTGTATGTTTATGCATGACTCAGGTGATCATGAATAATCATATCCTAGGACAACCCACACTATTGACGAACCAATGAATGAAGTTTGGACGAGATTTGGCTTGATGCCAGTCATCAGCTGTCCATGTGGATAGCATGTGTATGTGAAAGTTCACTGTGTGAGCCTTTACAAAACACGGGGTGTCGCAATATGCAATGAGTGGGTATTGAAATCTGTTGTTACATTTCGAGAAAATTCCCCCTGACGAAACCTTCTTCCTTCTCCTGGGAAGGAATGTAAACAATGAAAGCTTAGACCCTTAGTATACAGCAGACTTAACAGTATGTGCTAAGCTTCTTTGTCAAGACAATATACTGTAGCTTCAATGTGCACAACTGTGTATCACATATAGTGTACAGTAGATCTACACACAGTGTTTACCACCAATAGGGAAATGATTACATCATAACACACTATGAGATTACATGGATTAATCTCTCTTTAAAGTGATAGTAAGAGGCTTTAAAGGTATAATAATAATATAATCATAATACATGAGACTTATATAGCGCCAAATCAGTAGATAAAAGTCACTGCTCAAGGCGCTTTACAAAGTAATTTAATTTACAAAAGAACAAGTGAAAAGATGGGTCTTAAGTAGACTTTTGAATGTGTAAAGTTTAGAGCATGTTCGAATGTGATCTGGTAACTTGTTCCAGAGATATGAGCCAGAGTATTCAAAGCTTCTGTAACCATACAGGTCTTCAAGCGTGGTTTAGGAACAGTTAAATACAGTTTGTTGGAGGAACGAAGTGTGCGAGTTGGAATATATGGCAAGAGAAGTTGCGACAGGTGAACAGGCTGTTCGGTTCCAGATGAAAATAAAGGTGAGAAGTAGACTGAATTCTGTAGCTGATAGGGAGCCAGTGTATACAGTGTATATTTAAACCAAGTGACCACAATATATGCTAAATCTGCAAAATGGACCACAATTTTCAAATCTTTACACCTAATGATAAAAGACATCCCCACCCACCCACATACTGTAATATGCTAGAGAGTCAAGGATTGGTCACTCAAATTCAAACATTTTTATTACTTCCCTCATAGCATCTGTTACTAACTGTAACTGTATCTTGTCTAAGTGAACCCTCCTCTACATGTCATGACGATGTTTCAGAGTAGTCAATACCTCCCAGAAAATACTTTTCAAAAGGTTTCAGCAATTTGTAGCATCCAAAATTTTGTGGCCCATACTGACAACCCTTACAACACATTCTCACATATTTGACTGTAACCATAATTGTCTCTACAATGGACCATTTGATACTAGAGTACAGTAACTTAAAGGTATGCTGTATTGGCCCCAAATATGCTAGATATTCAAATATGGTAACCATTGGTCAAAATTCTTAAACTGTTTTTTATTACAACCTTTGAAGAAATTTGACTCACTGGGATATTCACTCATCTTGTGTGTTCCTTCAAAATGTCTGAGAACAATTTGGAGAGTAAAGACCTATAGGAAGGTACTTTTTGAAAACTTCTAGCAATTATAGTGTGCTATAATTTGGGGCCTATACTGACTACCTTTAAGGCAACATATATACCGTATATTGCATGTCTTAAGTTTGCAAAGTACAAAGTGCACTGTGATGAAGGGGTGACTCAGGCCAAGTTGCTTGTACAAGAGGTTCTACGCTTGTTGTGATTTTGACTGTTATGTCAACCATGATAGCTGAACTTTGCTTGAAATCAAATATGCTTGCATATCTACCTACCATATAACAGTCTGTCTGTTTTGAAGCTACATCAACATGTACTGGACAGTACTGAATACTGTACCTGGTCAGTACAGAACCTAACCTACCAAAGTCAGATGTCCAGAGACAACTGTTTACCATTTACAACAAGGTACAGTTTGAAAATGTCAGAGGTTCCAAAAAAAAATTTTTTTGTACTTATGTCCCAGACACTATGGGAAGGGAAAATGGGACTCATGGCTTCTTCCATCTCTTCCTCCCCCTCCTCCACCCCTACTATTCTCAAACCTATGTCAGATTCCCTGCTACAGACACTATGGGAGGGGAAAATGGGACTCATGGCTTCTTCCATCTCTACCCCCCCACCCCTCCCTCCCCCCCTACTATTTTCAAACCTGTGTCAGATTCCCTGCTACAGACACTGCCGCAAGAGAGAAGAAATTGATGAATTCAACTCCATTCTTCATACCGCTGCTCGTTCTTATGAGCTGAGATACTGACATAGGTCGATGTAAAACCGTCACAACGTTTCATCCTACCCATCAAGGCTTGTTGCTAATGCACATTTTGCAAAATTGTCATTTCACACATTTAGTTGAAAATGCACAATTTGCAAAATTATTGTATATAAATTTACAAAATATATATGCATTCACTTAAATATCCTTCACATTTTATCCAGAAACAGAACTAGAGCTATATACAAAGAAAGAAAATAGCCCAAAAAGAAAAAGGCAGAATTTTTGTTCTTTTCCCTAGATGTAAGTGTATAGCTGTTTCTAACATTGTTGATACTAATTTGACAATGAGGACAGAAATATTACATTATGAATGCATGGTAGACAGTATTGTTCTCAGAATATTACTGTGTACATGTCTAAATTACTAACCCACAGGGTACTAAATTCATGCACAAAGCACAACCTGCAAGGTTTTGCACCTAAAATACATTGTTACAAATTGAAGCTCATATGACTTTGAAGGAGCATTGACCTTAAAGGAGCAGTGACCATGATTAATTTGTAGTTGCTATTTGACACTAAAATCCCATAACTATTTACTGTCGTTTATTAGGGTGACTTGTCACTCAAGTTTTAATTCAAATGATATGAAGGTAAAATCGCAGTCTTGAAACTGAACGGCGATGTGTACGGTACGTACTGTATGTACTGTAAGTGATTAAGGGTGCTTTTACACTAGTCCCGGATCAGATCTCGACGTCAGGATCTGATCCTGACGTCGAGATCACGGCTGTAGTGTAAACCCAGTTCAGATCTGGATCTGATCCTCCTATTTTGATGCTGGCAGAGACCAGGATCTCATCAGGACGTTGATCTACAGTATCAATTTTGCAATGTCAACACTCCTGCATCAACAGTGCGCCGAGATATCCCTCGTTACGTCACATGCATTCTTGCGTGAAATTCCAGTCCTGTATCATGATTGTGCAAATTCCTACATATATTGAGTGTGTGTGGGCCGTACATAGCGTAGTTTTGCCACCCTAAGGCTATGCAACCAGGACAAGGAAAGTTTTTGAGTATGTACTGCACGATCCACTGCTGCGCATGACACATTTCCAATCCGATTTGGTTTACCAACATCCGGTGAATAGCGGGGGAGGATCAGAGTACGACTCAAGTGTAAATGCGTCCGGATCAATGCATAAGTTTACCCCATGGAGAGATGATTCTCTGATAACTGTCAGGGGATCTGATCTGGAGCACCTCACTGTTATTCTTCTCGGATAAATGAACTTTACTTGTCTGGTTAATGAAACAGTAGTAATCATAAAACTTACTGGTTTATATATTTACGAGTGACGAGCTTACCTGTCTCCTCACAACCTATGCACTTCATTCTACCGTGTCTAGTATGCCCTGGTAATCTTTTAACACTGTGCACCCTCAGCGACTGGCTCCGGTCGTTGCCCTTCCTTCTCATTCTACCATCCAAAGTGTTTACACATACATTTTCGTAGTGGATTAAAATCTTACGGAAATTGCCCGGAATATATTGGATTTTTACCTTCTTTACATCATGGAATTATCAAGTAATTGATTCTTAAATCTTCCTTTTTGATGATATCATCTACAAGAGGAATGTCAATCAGTAACTCCGATCAATTGCAGTCTAATTTTGAGTGATAACGTACTCAAGAGAGCTCTAGTTGAGAGGTTTTGCAAAAATTGTTGACCAAATGATAAAAATCTAACATCGGCGATTGAACTACAACAGTACATACATATCTGCCCACGGCGATCGAACATATAGGTTATTTCACTTTTAAAGTATTGTAACTGAAAAGTAACCAAATGTTACCAAGATAGACTCAAAACCACAATTGCTGCTTCAAAATATAGCTAATTTTACTAACCCTAAGCTATCTCGGAACGCCACTGAGACTGCATGGATCACCCAATGTATAAAGTACATACTGAACAGTACTGTATTCACTGGAGGATGTATTTATGCAATGTATTTACAAATCCTTTGCCCTCCCCTTTTATGATCCCCTCAGGCTCATGATAATGATAAACATTACATCAGTCTACAAAGATTAAATCAAGAATATAGCGAGCTCTTTTGAAACTTGATACAAAGTGTATAGAATATGTATGAGCCACTTAGAGATATTTAGTACATGGAAGGTTACTATTAGCAGAGTCCAAAAGTTCACGAAAACATCCATGATTCAAAGTGACTTTGGTAATATACAAGGTACCACAGTGTGAATATGACATTATTTATACTGTATACTGTACTTGAAACAGAAAGAAGGCAGTAACAGTCCCAAGATACTGTTTATGTTTCACTTCGACAACTATTAATCTGCTAGCTAAACAATTCTGTCAATGAACATTGGAAAAATAAAATCAAAGTTTCATCATTTTGTGCCATGACAAGAGAATCACAAGACAACAATTCTAACAAAATGTACAGTGAGTGCAAGCCACTTCTAAGAGCTGCACTCGTATGAAATTGCACACAAATGTTGTAATATTAATGATACATGTACTGAACGGTAGGCATCACTTATCAGATGGGAATAATTTATCCTATATCGCATCGCAAAATGTGGGACCACAAGATGATAAGTAGTCCTTCAATATTGTGATTTATAAGCAAACATCTTTCGGTGTAGAAAAACAACCCAAAATTATAATCAAAACAAAAATATCATATTTTGATGGTTTCAATGGTATGCATTTCAGTCAGATGGTGGTAAACTATTTGTCTCTTTAGCATGTATGTGGGTTGTTCTGCGTATATGCCAATTTTCACAGTTTCTTCCGGTTTCTTCCAGTTTCTTCCGGAAGAAACTGGAAGAAACCTGGAAGAAACAGGTTTCTTCCACGTCCGTATGTGCTAGCACTTTTTGTGAACATCAACGACAGTACAGAATTTTATAAATGACAATTTAATTCTACGGGATCCTCCAGCCCCGCTACTGTACGGTACAGTATACAGGATATCCCAGCAATTAACATTCTCGTAATTTATACAGTACTGTAACTGTGTATGTTTTACGAGCAGAAACGAATCAAAGCGACGTACAGGGCGAAACGCTGTCATCAACCAGCACGACCTGTGTTAATGGGATGACATGGCTTATTGACAACTTCTTCTTTAACATCATGGACTCTAAATTTTCATTAAAACTGAGATCCACTGGGCTGGAATGTCACATTGACAGATCCAAGAGCTATCCTCAATGAGCTACAAGCACGGCTCTTCAATATAATATAGAGAGGCGCTAAAAATAGCTGACATTAATAATGTCCTACAGGCGGGGGTACAACCCTTCGATCCTGTACGTACTGTTATTAAAAGTCGGGCAGACTGGCAGGAGGCAATGTGAATGATCCATCTCGGCAGAACGAGCATTTAATTTGAGAGAAATGAGACTAAATCTGGTGGGTGGGCTAAGTACTGTACTGTAAATTTGATTTTTTTCATTACTTGAATGAGAATTTAAGGGGCATAAATTTATGTTCCAATCCAGTTGTGCACTATTAACATGAAGATGGCTATGTCTGTATATCTATATATAGACAACATGGAGGTCTATGTAGGCTTGTACTACAACCTGTAGATGGTACAGTATACGTATGCACCTGTTTACTGTACTGCTCTATGATAACAACATGCCATTTTAATGTATAACTTGTGTTGTAAACACCAGGCTTTTATCCTGAATGACTATACTGTAGTAATGTACAGTATAAGCAATGGAATAATTTATACTGCAGTGTTCCCTTTTTAATCAGTGCCAGTTTTTTTGGGTCTTTGAGTTTTACTGACATTCTTCTCATTAAATATGGAAAATTGTACATTTATGCAATTCTAGTGAATATGTAACTGATATATATGCATCTTCGCCATGATCTGTGTTACAATTTGCCAAGTTTTGGGTATCATTGAGATGTATGGGATACATTACTGGACAAGTTATTCCCTTACACGGCATTTCATGTTCCTACAGAAGGATGTACTGAAGAAGTATGATGTCACACTATTAAAGAAGACTTAGAATGTACTGTACTGTAATGTTACTGAGAGCTGCCGGGTCATCAGTATGTTAACTACTGTATATATGATAGCATGCCAAAAGTTGTAACTGATTTGAGGGTCACAATAAAATAGGGCTGACCTGTCATTTTTTCTTTGTCTTTGTGTTTGACAGCAACCCACGGTAAACTACAGTAAGGTTACTTGTAAACACTTTTGTAAAAAGTAAATAACTGTAGGCCTAAGTAAATTATTGTAGGACTACATAAATAAAATGTTTGTTCTTTAGGGAAGGATCACAGTAAACATACTACAATTGCAATAACTTTGTTTCTATGTAGAAGTAACGTACAGCTGTACACTGTCCACTAAAGTCCTAAACTGAGTTTAATAGGCTGTCTCTCATACCAATTATCTAAATACAAAATTCTTTCTGAAAAATGAAAAAGATTTGTGTAAACTTAAGAAGCATTGATAATGCTGTTCGCCTGTACAGGTCTACGTTACATGGTTTGTACTACATCGTTCCATATTATGGAACAAGTTACCAGATCACATTCGAACATGCTCTAAACTTTCTACTTTCAAAAGTTTACTTAAGACCCATCTTTTCACTTGTTTTTTTGTAAATTTATTTGCTTTCTTTGTAAAGCGCCTTGAGCAGTGACTTTTGTCTACTGATTTGGCGCTATATAAGTCATTTATTATGATTATTAACTTCTACCCATTTCTCAAGTTTTTAAGTTAAAAGGCCTTTCTGGCTCTTAGCTCGATCAACCAATGTTTTGATCTGGCCCACGTACAAGGTATATAAACTTAACCTAACTGTGGAGCCCTGCTTGACTGTGTAATACAGTACTGTTAATGTGTGCTTTGACATTCAGGTTTGACTTACTTCTTCTAGAAGCTCCCGTACCGCCGCACAGCTGGAATCTTCGTTTGGCTCTAAGCCGCCACCTGGAATGACCCATGCATTAGATGATCTACTGCTTGACACTAGTAATACCTGGGTAAAACACAAAGCAATAAAAAAGATAGGAAAAGAAAAGGATACTGTCAATAGATGAAAATACTTTTTATAAATTTTATATAGCAATTATACTGTATATTATACTCACAAGTATGTTCTAATATGTACTATATATACATGTACTGTACCCTGGCAGCCGGACAGATGCTACAGTACACACACTGTATGTGTACTGTACTGTATCAATCAAAATTGCATGCACTACTGGACTTTCCAGTTTCCAGTATGGTATTGCTCAGAATCCAATCCAATCCAATCATTAATATTTTAAATACCGTACTTTAAAGGGCATATACCGTACCATACAACAACAAAAAACCTAATTATATATAGACTTACTTCCCAAATATAATATCCAAAAAAAAATAATGAAAACACATGATGCCAATATTCAACTATGACCTATCACTATGTACTTAAGTTGTAACCTTAAGTTATTACCCACAATGCCAAGTGCTACAAAACTACTGTCTCAATATATCTAGACATAATTTAGAGCCACCAAACAGGAAACCACCAGAGATCTCAGTATGAAGCTATCCCTGCACTGAAAACAATCAAAGTATCAGCTGCCAAGGGTAAACAGCTGCAACTAAAAATATGTACAATAAAAACAAATGTTGTCCATAAAAAAAATAACTCAGAAAACGTTTCCTCTCAATCTCCACAGTGTTGGCTGCAGAATATACTGCACATGATGATGTTAGAAGAAGGCGACGTAGACTTAGTTAATAAGTTTATTATACAGAATTTGTCACAAATTTTCTGCAACTTTCAAGTCGAAATATGTATGTCTAAATATGTCGAAATTAGCTTAATCACTGTTTTCAACATACTATACAACGGTAATGATTTGGCTTGTTGTACTCGTTGATATAAATTTGATATTTTGCATGAACTGCCCCTTTTCCTACTGCAGGTGTCAAATGAAAATCTTAACGTTCAATAGCCTTCCAAAAATTTGCAAAGTGTTAGAAAAATGCAAACATTTTGGAACCAACCTACTGTAGAGTTACACTCATAACATGCAGTGCTTACTAAACTTGTTTCTTTTCTTGTGATTTGCATAAATTTCTCATATTTTGGGCACTTCATCTGTAGCACAATGGTTTGAACTACTGTACATATATGTACCATAAATAATACCTTGACAGTATAAGTTGCAAAATGAGGTGTGTTTTTTAGAAGACCTCAAACTTGTTTGTGATCAAAATTCTAGAATATGGGAGAAAAAAAGGGTAGAAAGAAACTGAGAATGTGAAGGAAAAAATTCTAGGGCAAAAATTGGCTTTACAATTCATGTTTTTCTTTTCTAATTTTTAGTTAATAATCTACCCAATTATTTAAGTGAGATGGTCAGTCAAATCACACAGTTAACTACATGTGTTTGGAAGAAAACATGTAGTGTTGTTTCGAGTCGACCTCCCCTAACATACTGTGCAAAAGAATGATATAAAGAAATCACAGACAGGAAAGTCGGGGCTGAAGGTGGCATACTCCTATGAGAGTCTACTGTATATCAATCCACCTGCAGCAAAAGTGCCAAAAAGCAGCAGGAGAACATCTTTTTTGATATATTATTAATAAGGATTTGTCTTTATGTGGCTTGTATGTTGAAGACCATTAATGGAAGAACATGTGGTGCAATAATTGGGTCAATTGAGGCACTTTTAGACCCCTTCAGGCCTCCCAGGAGCAGCGTACGAAAATTATTTACTGCTACAGTATTGTACCAAGTAAAGAGGTTTGTTTACAAGTGACGAAAATTTCAGTCTCTCATGGCAAAAATCTGCATCATCAAGAAATGGAAAATCAATGGTGCCAAGAATGGCCAACTTGTCCGCTATTCAGTGATGGGGAGCATTTAGCTAGTGAGAACTTCTATCCAGACTTAGAGACCACATTACTTTTGTGATTTAGTGTGTAAGTCAATGGGGCTGTTAATACATAGTTGTACATATTCTATCTCGAGTCATCAAAATTAGGGCTTACAGTAGACTATGTACTGTAGTTTATACGTGTAGATCCTTGTAACAATAATAAGGCCTAGCCTACTATAGGCTTTAGAATTTTTAACAAAGTGGCTATTCTTACGACGAGTCGTAAGAATAATTGCCGATTACGCATGCGCAGTTGCTATTTTAAAACCAGGAGTACTATTTTTACGACCATGAGTAACATTTTTTTCCAGTTAGGGTTAGGGTTCCAGTTAGGGTTAGGGATAGGATTAGGGGTTAGGGTTACCCCTACTACACGCACAGTTGCTTTATTTACTTTACTGCGCATGAATTCGCCGATGTCGTAAGAATAGTTTATAGGTAATTGTTACGACTAGTCGTAAGAATAGCCACGGCCAATTTTTAAAGCTATGAGGTTTCATGCTTCGGGGGCACCCAAGCCTACTGTACAAAGAGAAGTCTAATCCTCACACAGTCATAGGCCCTACTGTATATTGCCTAGGCCTAAATGTTAAAAGAAATAAATCTGTGTGGGGGTAACATCATGCTGTTACTTGCTGTAGGTCCCAAAACACAACTAGACTACTGTAACAGCATATTAGGCCTAACTTAATAGAATTTTTTATCTTGAAGGGAATGTTGTGGTGGATCAAATTCACCTGGCCCTGGCAGTATACAACCACAGAACCAGCGACCCCTCCTGGCTTCCCAACCACTACGCCACTACTAGGCTATATTTAGTCTGGTTATTTATCCGTCCAGATAGTTAAGAAGTAAAGTTCAGTCTAGACTAGATCATATGGGCACCTAGAGCTGACGATACCTATTACAAGCATAACATTTAGTAACATTGTTGGGCCTAGGCTAGGTCAGTAGTATCCAATACCCGAGTATAATTTAAGTTGTAAGCAAAGGGCATTACTGCATAAGCATAGGCCAGGCTTTCCTGCCTAACCATGATAGAGAAGAAAGTGTTACCGTGTTTCCCCGGAATGGAAACACGATAGTATTAGAAATGCATCCTTTCAATATCAAACATGATCACCGTAGAACAAGGGCAATTTGAAAGCTAACAAAATTTGAATCTTGTGTTAGACCCAGGCTAGGGATTGGAAGGTCTGCCGTGGATGCAGTAGCCTAAATAGGCGACTCACCTCATTCTTGGATTCGCTACGAAAACAAAGTCCAGCGGCTCTTTTGCGATATCCATCTGGGTAGTATGTCCTAATATTACATGCCAATTTTGCTGTTTTTTTCCTCTGAAGTATACACTCCCCTGGCTTGTGAACTAAATCCAACATACTTAAAATAATGTAGTTCGTTGCCCATTCAAATGTGCGAAAATAATTATTAGAATGTTCACCGGATTCCGTTTTACAATTTGATTCCATGCGAGATTTTGCTTGCAGTAATCGACCTGGAACCATATGTGCACATGTATGATATGTACGATATGTATGATATGTACGTATTCCTTGTACATGCTAAGCTATGCTACAAGCTATTTACTCCAACAATACTCGTGCCTTGTCACTCACGTGTAACGTACTGATTATTCACACTATTCCTACTGAATATTCATATCATAACTTATGGCGCTGTTATGGGTCGTAAAATATCACTCTCACCGTAGGTAGATTGTTTGTTAAAAAAAATAAGGAAAAAACAAATCAACAAGGAAAACTAAGAGAAAAAAACACACTTTTGATATTTTTAATGCTGATGTTTGCTACTTGCGACGGTGTTAACATTCTTACACGTCGTCGATTTTTGTTATTTCTACAGTAATTATTGAAATGTCGGTGTCATTTTTTCTCTCGGTATTACCAAAATGATAGTAAGGCATTGAAACCGGAGTGAAACATCTGGGGGAGGGGAAGCCTCCAACCCCTCCCCCACTTGCAGACATAATAAAAAAAAACCCATCTTAGTGAAGAGTACATAAGTATACAACATGTATACATGTCCGTTTCAACCTCAACAGTTGATTCCCCAACACGATAGTGTTCCCCAACACTATAGTATGCTATAGGAGTGTTAGCTCAGTGGTTAACGCCGGTGCCTTTCAATCATAAGGTCCAGAGTTCGAGTCACTCCAAGATTAAAGTATGTCGTCCAGTTACAGAGTTGTTGACAATTGACAATTCATAATCATGGACGTTAAATATGAATCTAAGAGACTGACTTCGGTTAGCTTACGGCTTTGATAATATGGCTTCTTCGAGAGTTCCTGCTTACAGGAGGATCTAAAATACATACATACATCATTCCGCGCTAAAAGTCATGAGCGGGAATTTGTCCATCTGTTTGACCGGCACAAAAGTGCCACCTTACTTGCGTCGGTTGTGCTGTCTATTTTGTATTGTACTAGCCTGCTTTAGAAGAGAAAAAGTCGCATGGAGAGGGCCCTGAGTATTCATAAAGTTTTATTTGAGTTATAGACTGTGGCGCCCTAGATTGGGACTTCCTTTATGCATTTATGTGTAGTAGGCAGCTATACCTGCAAATTACTATTCCGGCACTAGAGCTTTCCCCACTGGTCTCACTATTGTATTAAACTTCCGGTATTTTACTATTACGTTCTTTAACTAAAATGTACTCCAGAAGAAGATAAGGAATAAATAAAAGCAGATAAATGATATATAGGACTCATAATAGACGACTACCCAGTGCCAAGTATTGCTGTAGGTCCCGGGGGGGGGGGGAGGGGACCGAAATTCCAATATATTTTCTAATACAGTATTCCTTAATTTTCAGGAATGAGTCATATCTTATTTATTTTTTATTTATCTTTTTTATTAAATTTAAATGACAAATAAGTAAATATACAACCAATAGGCTATATATTAGTATTGGCGTCGGTAATACAAGGCTGCGGAAATATATACTAGTTTTACCTAGAATTACTTGGGTGTGCCATTCTTTTCCAAACAAACATTAAAAAAAATAGAAAAATAACTTTGAGCGCGGGAAGTTCCAGATTTTAGCCATGAGTCGATGTCCATATACAAAGAGATAAAGCAATTATTTAGGCTTCTATATATAATATAATAACTTATCTATAGAAAAATACAGAGAAATAAGATTTGTCTCATAATTGACAAAGATGGAGTATTATTTTAGAAAATATATTGGAATTTTCGGTCCCCCTGGGACGTTCGTCAGTGATACTTGGCAGTCGAATGAAAAGTAGTGTAACACAATGAAAGTATGATGCTATAGATAGGCCCTAAGTGTAAGTGGTATTGATGGAATTATAGAACCTAATAAACCATGGCTATACAGGAAGCGGATTAAGGAACAAAGAACAGATTACATATGTTTGTAGAACTGATACCGTAGTTGTTAAGGGGTCCCAAGTCTTTGTTGGGGTCGGTTGATGTAAGAATTGATACTTAAGATCCAATCGCTTTCTTTTCGTTAACGTTCAGTTGCGGATTTGAAGTTCGAGGCAATTAAAATACATTTTAGGTTTTTGAGAGAAAGACTATGAAGATTGAAATGTTCGGAAACCGAGAACCTGTTCCAGTTACATAATTACCCTCATTGCAAAATACACAGTAGAATATGTAAATAACATTATCCGAATCACTAGAGAGGGAAGGAGGTCTTAGACCAGTCAACATTGGGAATTTTGACCTCGGTGCCTGAGTAATATGGGGGCACATTTGTCATCGAGGTTTACCGCAATATTATATATATTTTATATATATATTTTATAAATATATTTTATATATATAT